>JAAEAF010002461.1:0-86695 GCA_011037195.1 Triatoma infestans | reverse complement strand
TTGAGCAAGCCGTGTTGGAGTTCGAAATTGGTGAGAGAATGTAGGAGAAGGCTTAACGCCTTAGCCCGGAGGGGTAAGGTGCGACTCTATTGGGTAAGCGGACTTGCGGGAATAGAGGGCAATGAGAGGGCGGATCGGCTGGCTAGGGAGGGATCCTCTTTACCTTTCTGTGGTCCCGAGCCAGCCTTTGCCGTCACTAAGAGGTTCTGTGATAAACAGATTAGACTTTGGGAGACGAGAGCCTTGGAAAAACACTGTGAGGACACGCAGGGGTGCTCCAGGCTAAAAGATTTATAAAAGGAATCAGGCAGGCGGTTTCGGATTACCTCCTGTCCCTTAGTAGGACAGGTCTGAGGACCTTGATGGGTGTAGTCACACTTGGGTGTCTAGTCACTTGCATAATATAGGGAGGACATCAATTTCCATTTGTCAGAACTGTGATGATCAAGTCAGGGAAACGGTGTACCACTTATTTCAGTGTCCCCATTTCGCTGGCACTAGGTTTCGTGTATTCGGTAGGACACCACTCTCGCGGGATTGTCTGGGTGAGTTGGAGTTGAAGGATATCTTGGGATATTGCAGATTGACCCGTAGACCACCGTGGGAGATTAATTAGGTGGATGAATTGGGGGGAAACGGGGGGATAAAAGCCTGTATGGCTTAGGTCCCAAGCCATTAGGCATCCGGATTCAATAATAATGATAATATTAATAATATAGGTTGATATTGAAGGTCTATAGTTCTTTAAAGAAGCAAACAAGAATTGATTCTTTGGAAGCTGCAGGAAACAGCTAACTGTAGTCATGGTTACGAAAACTAGAATTCAGTGATGTTTGGAATTCAGCATGATGTTTATATACCCTAAAAAAAAGTCTTCGGGCAGGCTTTGGCCCATCATAGACTGATGCACCAGGGGTTTAAATTTGGGGGATTCATGTTTAATATTTCAATAAATTATATGTTGCTTTTTAAGTGGTTGTTCAGAGAAGCTTTGATTAGGTTTTCTGACCTTTGCTTTGCCTCGTTTGAAAAGAAGAAACCAATAGAAATAGTTAAGGACTTAAATGAATAAAAAATAAAGCATTCTCAAATAAACCTTTAATGATTTTTTTTTTAAAGGCGATTCAGCATATATATATATATGGTCATTAACGCCCGGAGCCTTCTCAAGGCACCGCCGGCCTTCATATAGACAACACTTATTACAGACAACACGCCCATTTTATAAATCTTATCAATATAACAAAACACATCAAGAAAATGATATAATGTTTAAGAGACATTTTGTCAAAGAAAATCCTGTCACTTTACACCTGCAAGTTATTCAAACTGAAATATGTCGTAAACATCCATCTAAGTTTGCAACCATGTAATAAAATAACACTGCCTATAAATTGAATAATATACTACAGTATAGTTGCTTGCAGCAGTAGTTAAAACTTTGTTACTACCGTTCCATTACGAAACCTTCAACATAATTTGTCACTTCTGTTCATTTTTCGCCGCTCTTGTTTCAGTTACTCTAGCAAATGACTGATGGATGTGTCACAAGAAATGCATTTTATATATATATATGTATATAATGTACATAAATTGTACTACTTCGTAATATACATATATTTTTGTTTGTTTTAATTTTATTTATTTATTTTTGTTTTTATTTTCTTTGTTTAAATTTAATGTTTTTTTCCGTATTACCTTTCTTCCCTACGCCGCTGAGTTCAATGTTATAAGTATTTCCTTAAACCTCATTTTTCTTTACACATTATTCAATCATGGTTTAATTAATGAATTTTTGTAGTTGGGTACAGAAACTTTTTTCTTAATAAGTACATGAACATTTTTAAATCAAATTATATACACTATTATATGAATATTAATAAAATTTCCTGTAATTTATAACTTTCACTCCAGTGATCCAGGTAAAAGAGGTGATTACTTGTGGAGGTTGGTTCCGCAGAGCTGGAAAGCATCAGAGATTTTTTCCGTGATAGCCTGCTTCATTTTGTGGTCATCGACCGGTTTCGGGCGTTCGCCCATCTTCAGGATGGGTTTTTTCAAACAGTGTGATAACCAGGATGCACAGAGCAAATTCAGTTTACACACTGATTTGGTTTTCTTTAAAGTATTCGGGGTTGTGAATTCAAAGTCAGTGATGTAATAAATATGCTGACTCCACTTCAGCTCTGCTACAAAAATCACGGTTTTTGTTATTAATATTTTAACAGTGGCTATATAAAAATGTAAAGTTGAGATTCGCATCATGATTGAACTGCTAAAATTAATTTGATGAATTTTAGGAATTTTTTCGAACATTAAGATGCAATCTATACTTTAATTCATTTCGAACACATTAAAGAAAAACATAGGTACTCCTCCAATAAAAAAGTGGTACCTGTGAAAAATGCGTTTGTTTTTTGTTTGGTCATATTTTCTGGAGCGATTGTTCTTTATAATTATTTTTATAAAACTCTCATGGTTCAATTAATCGGAACTTTTTACCCGTTGAATCCCCCTTATTATGTAAACAACATTATGAAGGCGCTAATAACTTTAGAAGTTGATGAGCCCAAAAATTAGAAAAACAAAAAACAATATTAACCTTATTTCGACAGTAAAGAAATTTTTTGACTTCTGCAGTTGTATTTCAAGTTAAAAGAACTGAAATTTCTCAGAAAAATGGTAGTTACTGAAAAGTAAGAGGGCCTTGCTATTTATTGCTCTTCTTCAAGATACCTTCTTGAAGTCAGCGGTACGCTGAACGGTCGTTAGGATTGCGTTACGGTCATCCAAGGTTATCAAGAGGCAGGCCCTTGCTTTCATTGGCAAAGTTTGGGTCATCTGAGAGCAACAGAAGTATTGATGTTCGATTTGTTAGAATGTATACCGTAAGAAATCAAACATCAACAGTTCTCACACTTCTCTAACACTTTGTACTGCTCGTGGAGTTTGCATATACTCGCCGAAATGAATTTTACGATCTAGAGGCAAACCACAAGACAATTCTTGCTCTATCGAACAGACCAGCTAATGTTTGCTAGAGGAAACCACAGCTGGGCTGAGAACAATTGGAGATACGTGTTCTTTTCAGATGATTTCTGAAATCGTCTCTTTACGTCCAGAGGGATGGCAATTAGTAGACCTGGAGAGCCTATTTTGATAATAAGCAATTCAGAGGTGACTCAGTGATGGTAAGGCTTGGAATTTCTTTGAAAGCTTTAAAAACTAGAGCTCCACGTATTCAACAGAACATCCCTGAATGCAGATTTGTATGTGACTGAAATTTTGCAGCAATGTGTGATTAGTATGCGTCAATTATTGGTAGGAATTTTCTTTTTATGCAAGATGATTCCCCGCTACAAACATTGACATCTCTTGTTTGTAATATGTCTGGCATATATAATTATATTCAGATGGCCAATATACAGCCAAGATTTAAATCCATTTGAACATCTTTGGGTTTATTCATAGAGAGTCCTGACAGGGGAGTTGTTGCTGTGTCTTCAATGGACTTCTCTCAGGCACCTTGTCCGGATTCCTTTCTGGGCATTGTGGTTGAAGAAAAACTTTTCTATGTTGCGGACCAACTCATGCCATATCCTTTTCGTAGAGTTTGTGGAAGAAGACAGAGGAAGAAACATCTATCATCTCATTTGTTGATAGAGAAAAGTAAATTACCCACAATTATTTTAAAAACTTAATTTGTAGAATATGGAATAAAATATGTTGATTATTTGTACAAGTCTTTGGTAACATATTTCTTTGCGCAATAACATGTAAATCTGTAAATTACTGCATTCAAAGGAATAAGTTGCTTTTTAGGTTCATTTCTTTTTAGTCAAGAGTTTTATTTTTATCGTTGTTTCTCGCTAATGGCAATTATCTAAGTGTGTATATCATCCGCATTATCTTTTATTTTCCATTATTTTTTATCCTGAATTTAAAAAGGGATTCCTTTCAGAGGGACTAACTGCTAGGAACCAATCCTTATTTAAATAATACAGGATTTCATTAGAAATAAAAAAAAATGAAGTAAACAATGGTAGTGTTAGAAGAACAAAGATTAGGGTATTTTGTATTCTTATCTATTCTTAAGGATAGAGAATTTTTGCAGTATAGTGTTACTCCATTTGGTGGGGAATCAAATGTAGGTTAGCTGGAGCTTAGAAAACGATATAGCACTATGCTCTACGAGTATCTGGTTGGGGGTTAGTATTGAATTTTGAATTCAAGGTAGGTAATAATTTGATATTCTTTATTATTGATTTTCTCCAAATAACTTCTAAGCCTGGATCAATAAGAGCTAAAAAAAAAAAAATAGAGAACCCTCTTCACCGCATCTGACTGCTACAAAGAGAAAGTATTATTATATTCGAGGGAGATTCGTGAAATTGAACTTTTATCAGAAAAAATATAAGACTTCTGAATGATAAAAGTTATCTTTAGAGATTGGTCAATGATTGATTAAGCTGTCTCTCTTTTTCTTTGTTTTCAGTGCCTATGTGAATGTGTGCGTCTGTTTGTTTGATGTTATATTGACCAAAATAAAAAAAAAATCTGTCTTCTAAACAATCACACCACTGCAATTAATTTAATAATAATAATAAAAGGTCTTTATTGATTTACAAGATTACATTTTTTTTAAAATTATTTACAGCGATCGACAATTACTCATTGTCCTGAGACCTTCTGAGGGGATTATTTCAAATCAAATCGAAATCGAAGAACACTTAGGTGTATAAATTACGTTGACGACAAAACTGGCAAAAAATCTTCCAGGAAGGCCGCACTTTCACCTTTCCTATAGTTTGACCGAAACTTTATGTCACTTGCCATTGTGGTAGCTAAACAGAATATTAAGTTTGTTTATACTGCAATTTTTTTTGTTTTGTTTGATATTTGGTTTACACATAGACGCATATACACACAGGCCCGCGATTGAAAATTGATGTCAAAGGAGTATTAGGGGAGTGTGATTTTAGCTTTCCATTATGTCGATGAAAATTAAGAAGCTATAAAAATTTGAAAACGATTTTGTGAATTTTGAAGTTAAGAAATGTAAAAGAAACAATAAAAGCAATTTTCATTATGTGTGTGTGTATCACATCTAATATTTCTAGTATTTTTCCATCAACTTGGGCGATCTTCCTAGGAAGTGCAGATTAAATGAAAAATCGTCAGAACAAATAAAAGCTGCATTCCACATTTGAAGTATGTGGGCGAACGTTCAAAACCGATCCGAGGGAAGACACAGTAAATGATTAATCTAACATTTAGTGGTTGTTAATTTAATTTTAAACTAACTGACAGACCTGCCCCGCCCCCCAATAACCCTTCAAAAACGCACACACAAATATAGACTATTCGCTTATAATGGGTATTTGAAGGAAAGAATTGGGTTTGTAAGAAGAAATAAACTGGAAATAATGCTGAACCACTGTATAATGAGAAAGTAACACAAACTGCCAGGACTTTATACGAATATAGAAATTGGTAGCGAGAGATTTAAAGGTTCAGCAAAGAGTAAGGTAGTCGTTGGTTGCTGACGCGTTGTATGCGCTGCATAAACTGTTCTAAAGACTGTCCCCTGTAGGGCTAGCGCAGCTGTATTTAAACAGAATCTCCCACTTCTAGTCTGGCCTAAGAAGCGAGTGAGACTCTCAGTTTTGTGTGTGTGTGTGTGTGTCTCTTTCTCTCTCTCTGCTTTAAATCCTTCTCTTTGGATCCTATTACATTCGCTAAAAACATTTTTTTTTTCAGGGGAACCCAAAAAAAATGTATTTCCGGATATTTCAGTTTCGAAAATCTGGCAGGATCGCAATACTTCTTGGTACTAAGTAAAAGTAAATAACAATAATAATAATCAACGAAAACAAAAGATAAGAAATGTAAAAATAAAAAAATATCTGATTATAATCGAAGAAAAAAAAAGAAAAGAAGTTTAAGAATTTGAGAGGTTCACTTTGAAATTGAAATTAGAAGGTTATCGCAAAAATATTGAATAACAATATTACAGTGGCACACACTAAGTGCTACTAACAAATTCTGGCTAGATGTCTGTCATCAAACCGGCATAAACACGTCTAGCATTCACGACAACCTCATGTGCCTTTCTTTGTGTTTAGTAAATAAATATATAGCTTTAAATAAATTTTGCCATTAAGCTGAATATGTTAATATGCTTCAGTTTAAAATTGCTTTATTTTAAAAGAATAGCTAATAGTGTATTACTTAAAGGAAGTATATATATCTAGTGCCTCTCGTCAGACAGCTTGGAATAAATGGGCGTAAAACTGCAGAGGAGTGACTAGTACTCGCTCGGCTATAAAATATGTTTTATTATTTATTAATCCTGCTCTAGCAGATATACTAGGCCTAGGTCTAAAAGTGGATCTGTATAGTTTTAAAGGTTTCGGCCTATATATTTTATCACTGCAAACAATCTGGATTGTGGAATATATTTAATCAGTATAAAATGTAGGTCCGTATTTATTGATTTCTTCCAATAGATAATTTAAACAGAAATCACCATCTTCACCCATCTTCTTTCTTCGTTCTTAGTTATTGCTTGAAGGTATAAGACAGCGAAAAGGGAAGCCCTTGGACTGAGCAGAATTTTTTCATATAGAGGAAGGTGGGGCTTGTTGTTACAGGGGCATGATGTTACAGTGTAATTTTTTAAAAATCGGCTGAGAGAAGCATTTCCTAAGTGGTCAAAGTTGAGAGATATGCTAGTGCTGTTTGTTTGTTACCAGTTCCCCCGTTAAGATTCTGTTGCATATGGCGGCATTATGTGACTTTCCTCGAAATATCATAGTGAAAGCTACATTTTATTATTGAAACCGAAAGCTGTGATATGAAAACTATCACAGCTTTCATACTTATGCTGTTAATTTTTACTTCCTTAACAAAAATTCCATTCCAATATGGTTACGCTAGTATTCTTTGACCTACGTATTAACGGATTAATTAGTGAAATAGCGTCAGTGGGTTAGTTGGTCAGAGCATGTTGTTACAGTGTAACAACTTGCCCCACTGCATATCTTAAATCAAATCACGGCAGATCTTAAAAGAAATGAAGCCAAAAACGAGAAAGTTGGCAATTCTAACTAAAATAAAATCTGTATCTCCAAAGCTGCGAACAAGAATAAAAAAAAAAAAATAATTTGCCATCATCAAGTTCCGGCGAAGAAGATGAGGAATGGCTATGCCTGAAATGTCTAAAAATCATGGTCGCAGTCAAAAGGTGGAGAAAATTGGGTTGAATGCATGCAGTAGTGCAACAGATGGGCCCATTCAAAAATGTGTTAAAAAATGACCCTAGATATATTTGCCACAATTGTAACTCGGAGATGGGAAGTGATAGTGAATAAAAAGTGAATGAATGTTAAAGCATTTAAGTTTGTAATAATCCATGTTTAAATCATAATCAAGCTGCTATTATTATTAAAATAAAGATCTGATAATATGTTTATTGAACATATTTCAGTTTTATTTCTTTAAAATAAACACCCAAACATGTATTTGATACATTATAACAACTTAGCCTCCTCATTTAACAACAAGCCCCACCGAAGGGCACGTTGTTACAGTATGCGCATTTCAATAGTATTTGAATTTTTTGATATGTTACTTTATTGTGAAAAATCTCAAAAAAAATATATAATTTGTAGAAATAAATGATACAACAAATTAATCACGTTTCAGCAATTTTGAGTGCAACATATAGCAATCAAAAAATGTTAACTTGTAAAATTTTGTAACAACAAATCCCACCCTCCCCTAAGTAAAGTGGGGATGTTGATGCTATCTATGAAATTGCAATATTTCATTTATTAATGTAATGAGTAAATTCTATACCATTCTTTCTTCTTTTTTTTGGAAAACATTTCATTATTATTTTGTTCATTAATTAAAAAATAACAACACAAAAATGCTATTTTTTCGTTTCCTTTTTTGTTTTACATCCGGTTCATCTTCTTTGTTTATGTTCCATGAGATCCCTCATATGGTATCTCTTCTTTTTTTTTACGACTTTGTAAAAATAATATGTTCTCATAAAAATTTTATTCCATTCCCTTCTTCCCAGTCATGATAAAGAAAATATGTAGTGCTTTTTGTTTGGCTTGGACGACTACACATCCCTTATTGTATTGCCCAGTGGTGGCGGGCAAACAATTTTTTTTTTTTTCATGCTCGTGCCAAAAATTCACGTATTCAAATATATCATCTTTCTAACATTTTGGGTTTTCAAAAAGGAAAAGTTAATAAACCATTAAGTCTTGCCGATTTTATTTGAAATAAGTTTAAAAATTTGCGTAGAATTTCCATAAATGAATTAATAAGAAATAAATGTGAAAATTCAACTGCTAATTTATCAAATATAATCGTTTAGTAATGCAAATTTTATTTTTATTGATATTTTATTGGTGTATCTTAGATAATAATTCAAGCTTTAAATCTGGTTCACATATTTTGTCACCGAGTTTCACACAATTATGATGACACCACATTTCGCAAAATAATTATGACTTGCAAACTTGTGTAAAAAAAAAAAAAAAAAATATTGAACAAACGTGTCTGAGAAACTACAGTATAAAACGGGAATTTTACTTTTTACATATTGGAAAAAAAAAAAAAATATTGAACTGAGCAAATATTGAAATAATGATATTGTTAGGAATTACAATAAGGTATTTGCAATTAGGAAGGATAAACATCTCCGGATCATCTACCCATTTTAAGTATAAGAGTGAACATTATTGGAAATCATTATAGATTGAAAATTTTGAACATTAAAAAAAGGTATGTTGTTGTTGCTTTGTTATATACAAAATATTAAGTTTCATCATTAAATTATTAGTAAAATATATCCTCACAGAACATATACTAGAATATATATTACACAAATATAGAAAGCCCACACACACACACACACACACACATATACTGTTCATCTATAAAATAAAAACAATATTTTCAGCTAAGGGAGCAGTTTTCCTTCAGCGTTTGTATGGGCGTGCCCTTGCTGGAAAGTTTTTCCGCCCACATAATCTTTTTCCGGGCATTAGCGATTTATATGTTTAATATTACATTTTCAGAAGGATACGATCTATTTTTAGACATTTATTAATTTCATTCATTTTTTTTCAAACTATAAGGAAGATTAATAAAATTGAATGAGTCCTTTATCCCAAAAAAAAACATTCCTTTCAAATTTTCATCAGAGAATTAGAAAAAATAATAAAAATAGTGAATTTCATTTTCTTTTACTTCAATTCTCACTGTGATGACAAAGTTTCTTCAAAAAGTGGAGGTCAACGCTTACTTGACCTTATCGTACGTGACAGTAAAGGTTATGTTTCTTTCCTCCTTAAGAAGTATTGAGGCTGTAGCTCCCTAAGGAACAATTCTTGGACCAGTTTTGTTTATGATTTATTTTAATTGATATTATGAGTTGTTTTCAATTCCAATGATTATGAACCAATTTTCAGCCTGAATTTTCTTTATTATATATTAATTAAATATATAAAAAACATTGTTTTTCATTGTGACGTTTCAGCAATACGCTTGCCATTTTCAAACAAGTAGTACTATTTTATCAAATCAATTCATATCTCTAATTAATATACAATTTGAAAGAAGTAATATAAGGCACAGTTTTTTATGATTTACATAGATTTTAGCAAATTATTATAATAATTATTAGCGTCCACAAATTAATAGCAACTTACTTACCAAATTAGTTATTTTTCTGTATTTTACTGATCAGTTTATTTTAAAATTAAACGTCGTTTATTTTGTTATATTTTCCTTTTTGATAAGGGTTGTAGTCAATTTCTTTTAAAAGACTTGGATTTCCACCGAACGCGCCACCGACGAACCTTATTTTCTAATTAGTAAACTTTATTGGACTGCAAGAACAGTCTTATGGCCTAAAAGGCCTTAGAATCAGGCGTAGGAAAAAAAGAAGAATATTGAAGACTAGATATTTATGAGCCAAGGCTTACCTTGTGTGATACCTAGGGCGCTACCAACTGTGGCTTCCCACTTTTTCCCACACGAAGCTGGGCCACCACCGACTTGCCTTCGCGGAAAAGGAACCCAGGAAATCTCGCACCAAAGGCGAGTGCACTGGCCACTAGAACAACGTGTGAGGATAAGTCAATTATAGCTATGTGAATTATACTAAGAGGAAGTATATGAGTGTATTATATCAGATTTGTTTACATTAAAATTGGTATTAAAAAATATAATAAATTTTGTATAATAACTTTTTTCTTTGGCTAAGTCACTGATATATGGATAAAAAAAAAGAAGAGAAAAATGGATTAATTAATTAAAATGGAGAGTGCTACACAAAATCAAATATTCCTTTTAAAAAGAAAATGTTACCATAAAAAGTACATCCGGTCAAAAATTGGCAAAGTGGGACCCTTTTTTATTTTTATTTATTTTTATATTGGACTTTTTTTTGTTTTGAAGAAGTAAATGAAATGGATGTATGGTCGTGAATTATTGTCGCAATATATGCCAGAACACGGAGAGTTGGGTATATATATATACATGTTTGAGATTTTTAGCAAATAAAAGGGCGGAACCATTCATTAATCATGATAAATTTACACACACATGATGTTTGGGAGACATGTGCATATGTATGTGGGATAAAATTTGATTTTCACTGGTTTTTCTCGAGTAGAATATTTCTGTATGTTTTGTAAATTTTTAGGTCCCCCCCTTCCTCCTTTTTATTTTTTCTTTACACATTGATTATGCATACAGAACAATCAACAAGTGGTATGTAGAATGATGATGCCGGACAGCATTGATGATGAAAAAAAAAAAAAATGGCCTTGTGAAAAGACGCGTTCTATATTCGGAGGCAGCTTTGTTTAATTATAACTGAATTTCATATGTGGGGGTTGAGGGTAGTTATTTTAATTTTATTTATCTTCTGAATTTATACCATATATTAAATATTTTCTTATGGCGATATACTATATAGATTTCATCTTTTTTTAATAAAAAATCTGGTGCTAAAAACACTCACACAACTTTCTCATACTCCAGTTCTCAAATTATAATTGACAATTTTATAGTGAGTGTAACAAATTTAATGAAATTCGTCGAAAACTAGAAAGAAACTGTTCAGTAAAAGCGCACTTCCGGTTTACTAATTTTTTTTGAAATTCGGAATAATGGCAAATCTATTTATTTCTAATTAATTTTGTTTTAATGATAGAATTGTATAATCAACTCTGATAACACTTTAGAGAAAAACATACCCCTCCCCGCCCCTAAAAGTGCCCATAGAAAGTTTCAAGAAAAATCGTCGTAGCTATTTTTGAGAAAATCGCGAAAAAGTGAAAAAAAAAAATCATTTAGTAAAAATGGTAAAGTAAACGCACTTCCGGTCATTTGATTTTTTTTTTTCGGAATTTCAACAACATATTTAATTCTAATTAACATTATTTAGATGAGAGAATTGTCTAATAAACTGAAATAGCACTTTAGTGGAAGCCGTAACCTCCCCCCATCCTTCCCCCAAAATTACTCTTAAATGAATTTTTCTGGAAAAATGTTTCAAATAAAAGTTGTAGCTCTTTGAATGTATAGTTTGAAGAAAATCGTCAGAGCCATTTTTGAGAAAATCGCAAAAAAGTAAAGAAACCTACTAGTAATGTGGTACCTCCGGTTGACGAATTTTGACAGATAACTTACTATCGGATCCCATGGTGATACCTAAACGGAATTTCAAAGTTTCAACTTTCTACAGTTTTTCGATTTTGAGCTATGCTGTTACATACATACATACACACAGACCATTCTCTAAAGGGGACCTCAAAACGTATATTTCCGGTGAAAATTCGATATCGAAAATTTGACCCGACTACAGTACTTTCTCTTACTAGGGAGTAAGAGAATGTAAAATGTTAATTTAATGTTTAACCATGTATGAATAGTAATTATATTATTCTAGAATAGAATAAAATTTATTTGTAATCAGGGTTGTGCCCCTCCCCCCTATTATACAAAGTAGGTTCTTTAACAAATAATATTTATAGTAAATTCTTACATTTTAACTAATTTAAATAATTATATATAAATTAATTATAGTGTCTAAAGTAGCATTCAAATATTGATTAAAAAAAAAAAACGTATTTGTTGACCATTGACGTACTATGTTATGAAGAAATTTGTTGAGGATTTTAGTCCATTGAAAATAATGAAATAAATAAATTTTAAGAATATAAAATTGTATATTTATTGCTTATAAAGGCTTAGTCTTATAGCAAGAGTTTGGCAAAAACATTTCAAGTATAGTATATCTAAGAATATAAAATATGTAGATAAGTCATATAATTAATAAATTTATTTGCCCTATCTTGAATTATTTAAGATAGATATATTTACACAAGTATGAATGTTCCCGTTAGCTCTACTATTAAGCGATCTTCATCACATTCAGAAAATGAACAACGTTTACAATTATTTTCTACACGCCAGTTCCTAAGGGAACTTATAAAGTAATAATTCCCCGTTGTAGTTGATTCATTCTAAGCATTTTTAGTCCAGTTTTATGTATATTTATTCTGTTAGAATTGTTCGAAAGTTTTCTTTTATGTTTGTTTTAGTTTCCTACTAAGTGTCTTTTATTTATTTAGATAAATATATAATTAGGTAACTTTTTTAATTTCCTTTAATTTTCCTTTTCTTGTAGTTTGGATTATTTTTTGTAAACTAAATAAGCTATCTTTTAATTTACCAAAAATTTATTGTATTCTATTTATTTTTCATTTTTATAAGTTATCATTTCATTTTTATGACCCAAATGTATTTATAGAAACTAAAGACTAAACAAATAAATTATTATCAATCTATTTATCTATATAAGCAATTAATGACATAAAAATGAAAACAAAAGTAAAATACATAAATTGCCTACCATTTTTTTTTATTTTTTCCAGGATTGATTTTTTTTGGGGTGGTTCTGGGGGGAACAGTAAGTGAAGTAAGTTTTCCCAAAATAATTTATGGTTCATTAAAAGCATTGCTGGAATTCCAAATTTGAAGCAAATCAGTTAACCGGAAGTATATCTTTATAAAATAAGAATTTTTGAAATTATCTCGAAAATAACTATAACGATTTCCTTAAAAGTTATATCTATCACTTTTATTTGTATTATTTTTCCAATAAAAGTTTGATATTCGATAGTTTTGCGGATTTTGTGATGTTAAATGGAGTGGTTCCATGTTATTGACGATCTTTTTGACTTCTCTATCTGCTTTCATTGGTAGATCCATTTCTATATTTAAGTTTGGACTTATGAGCAAAATTTGAAGTGTAAAGAAATTTCATTTTATATATATAGTTGTATTCACAGTGTAGTGGGTTCAGATGTCTTGAAGAGGGTTCTGATGCGATGGATAGTTGGGAGTTAGTTAGAGATTTTTAGAGAGTTACTCGGACTATGAATTACTAATTTACGAAAATAGATATATATATATATTTTAAAAATAATTTAAACGTTTGAAAAGATAAACTACAATTAATTTAAAATGATTTAAATTGTAACTAGAATACACAACTATAATGATGACAAATAAATATATGTTTAAATACTTAGATAGGGACGCGCTCCGATGTATGAATTATGTCACTGGTAGAATTTTGATGTTACGCTGATAAAATACTGAAGAATAATCCTCCCCTTTTCCTGTAGATAGACGTTATATTGCCATCACTCACACATTGACAAGTGTGTAATTACGGGTCACACTAAAACATCTCATGCCGTGTGTTGACCCTAGGTCTTGAATAGGTCGGTGAACAGGTGTGGTGTAGCCAGGTGGTCTTTTGAGTGTTTGTTTATTGGCGGTTATCAAAAGACTGTAGCCAGGTGGCCTTTTGAGTGATTTGATGACCCTTGTATATTGGCCGGGCGGCTTCCGTATAATGTCCCTTTTGAAAGCAGTGTGTCTTTGGCGGTCCCTCTGACTGTGCACTGACCGCGGCTGTTGACCTGAATAATAGCGGCTGGCTGGCACCACTAGTTATAATTTTTTATAATTAAAAATTATATATTTTCCTTCTTGTTATCACATTACAACTGGAAGAGAAAGTCATTTGGGTTTTTTCATATAAAACTTGGGCTATTTAACAACAAAAAAAAATAAAAAGATAATTCCTCCTAATTATTATTAAGACTAACAATAATTCGCTTAAATATATTCTGCTATAATTAACATAATATTTATATCTTCAAATTAGTTTCTCTATTTACTTTCTCTTACTCCTATAGTAAGAGGAAGTATTTTAATCGTGTAAAATTTCGAAAAATACGCGTTTTGAGGGTCCCATGAGTCCAAAAAAAGTGGTTTTTAGAAAACGGTGTCTATGTGTGTTTTTGAACAGTATAGTTTAAAAAATGAAAAATCCTGAAAGTTCAAACTTCATATTTCGTTTAGTTACCCACCACGGGATCCAACAGTAAGTAAGTTGTTTGTCAAAATTCCTCAACCGGAAGTATATGCTTATAAAGTAATTTTTTTTTACTTTTTTTTACGATTATCTTAAAAGTGGCTCAACGATTTTTAATTTAAATTTGTTACATCAATTACACATACAAACGAGCTACAACTTTTATTTGAAACATTTCTCAAAAAAAATTCGTTTAAGAACACTTTTGGGGGAGAGGGTAGTTTTAAGTTTTAAGTCCTATTTTAGTTAATTACCCAATTTTATTATCTAAATAATATTAATTAGAATTAATTATGTAGTTGAAATTTCGTGTTTAAAAAAAAAAATCAGATGACCGGAAATACGTTTTTACTGAAAAGTATTTTGCAGTTTTCTGCTTTTTTTTCTCTCTAAAACGTCTCCAACGATTTCCTTTATACTAAAAATGTTAACTACACATACTTAGAACTACAACTTTTATTTGAAACCATTTCTCCGGGTAAAGTCATTTAATGGAGGGTTATTTTGTCCTCTAAAGTGCTTCTTAGTTGATTATACAATTCTACCATCTAAACAAAATTAATTAGAAATAAGTAGCTTGCGAAAAATTCCGAGTAATAAATCGGAAGTGACTTTTTACTGAACAGTTTTTTTTTTTCCACTTTCGCGTTTTTTTCTCCATAAAAACATCGATGGATTTCATTAAATTTGATATTATATTAACTATATAATTTTAGCAATTAGAATTTTGTAAACTGTAATAAGAGAAAGTTGTGTGAGTGTTTCACACTAGATTTTTTTGTTTAATAATATTTGCAGTCTAGCCCAGCTAATCTCTGCACCATCCCTTTTCCCTTTTTTAATATTCATCCACTTCACCGAATCCTGTTCCAACATTATTTCTGAGTTTATACTTAATAAAATTCTTCAAATTTTAGCTTCTTTGATCTCTTTATAGTATAATAAACTTTACGTGAAAAAGTTTAATATAAAAATGGCTTATAAAGTTATAACCAAACCACTTAAAGTATTTATGTTAAAAATGAAATAAGCATTAATTGAAAATTTAAAAGAAAATGATTACAGTATAAGTGTAGTAATTTTTCAACTATAAATTCGTCAAATATAAATTAAAAAAAAAAAAAAAAAAATCTGGAGTGAAACACTCAACAACTTTCTTTTAGTCCTGTTTTCAAAATTAACATTGACAAATTTTATAGTTAGTGTACCACATTCGTCGGAGTTCGGCGAAAACTAAAAACTGTTCAGTAAAAGCACACTTCCGGTTTACTAACTTTCTTGAAACTCAGAACTTTGGCCATCTATTTATTTCTAATTAATTTTGTTTGGATGGTGGAATTGTATAATCAATGATTATGATAGCACAGATAGAAAAACATAACCCCACGTCACCCCCCAAAAAACCCCTTAAATGACATTAACAGGAGAAATGTTTCAATTAAAAGTTGTAGTGCTCTATATGTGTAGACACATTGATATTTTAAAGAAAATCCTTGGAGCCTTTTTCGAGAAAATACTAGAAAACTGAAAAATACATTTCACTAAAAATGCACTTCCTATCATCTGATTTTTTCAAACTCGGAATTTCAAGAACATATTTAATTCTAATTAATATTAATTACATGATAGAATTGTATAGTAAACTGAAATGGCACTTTAGAGGAAAACCTAACCCCACCCTTTCCCCAAAAACTTCCTTTAAATGAATTTTCCCGGAGAAACCTCTCAAGTAAAAGTTGTAGCTCTTTGTTTGTGTACTTGATATAACAAGTTTTCAGAAAATCGCAAAAAGTAAATAAAATAAAAAAAACTATTAAAGTAGTACTTCCGGTTGTGGAATTTTGACAGATGACCCAATGTCGGATCCCATTGTGATACCTAAACGGAATATCAAGTTTGAACTTTCTACGTTTTTTTCGTTTCTGAACTATGCTGTTTATATTCACACACGCACTCAGACCATTTTCTACAAACCACATTTGTGGACTCAGAGGACCTTAAAATGTTCATTTCCGGTGAAAACTCGATATCGAAAATTTGACACGATTACAATTCTTCCTCTTACTAAGAGTAATATATCTTAGTACAAAAATTATTATAATTTTAATTGCATATTTTCTTCCGATTTATTAGGCTTCATAATAAATTATGTATTTTGAATTTTAGGACTACCAACAACCTAAATGTAATTACATTGCAGTCCAACAGCGCTCCTGAATTAGGAAGCCCAAAAGACAAAAGAATACTACTAATACTGTTTAGAGGCAAATCTAATTTCTCAGTTCCTTGAGAATTTTGCTTCACACAACATATTGCTAATACATTAGTAGCTTTATATATATGTGCAGTGAGCGTTCTCATTTCATAGTAATTCTGAGGGGGGGGGGGGCTTTTTTCAGAGAAAATCCAAATTAACCAATTATCTTCACTTTGAATTCTAGAGGTAGATTTTTCTCAATAATAAAATAGTGATAATAGTGTTCATTCCTGAACTATTTACAATTTTTATAACTTTTTCTTTCTATTACTCCTAGTAGGTGGACGTAAGAGCGCCATCTCGTCAAATTTCCAAAAATTGAGTTTTGAGATATGTGTCTGTAAGTGTGTCTTAACATAATATCTCAAAAAGGAAAATCGAAGTTTATGTGTCTGGCGATTTGTTAACCCTTAGGGTTGATCTGGCGAAAGTTGAAGCTCATTCGCCAATACATTGCAGTAGGCGTGGCAGAGGAGTGTAATTCGTAGATGAACAACGCTTGGAAGCACGACAGTGATACTAGGTGCGAGAGTTATTGAGTCCAATCACTTGGTGGGATTCCTCAGTAAGGTTTAGACTTGATTCCATTAGAGTCCTTTAAAAAAGAAACACATAAAACTTCCTCTGTTTCTAGGAGGTTCTCTTTATTTATGTATCTATCCTTAGTGAAAGCCAATGACACTATGAACGCTTTTCCATAAGACAAAGTAAAAGAAAAAAGCTGGAGTGAAATACTCACACAACTTTCTCTTACTCCAGTTCTCAAAATTTTAGCAATTGTTGGCCGTTAGAAATGATCAGATGTATCTCTTAGTTGGCTGATCGGCCAGGGGGTATCATAAGAAAAATACCAAAAACACATAAAAAATTTTTTGGTGTTTTTCTTATGATACCTCCGGCCGATCAGTCAACTAAGAGATACATCTGATCGGTTCTCAAAATTTTAATTGACAAATTTTATAGCCAAATTAATGTAAATTCTACGAAAACTGAAAAAAAGTGTTCTTCAGTAGAAGTGCATTTCCGGTTTACTTATATTCTTGAAATTCGGAATTTCAGCCACCTATTTATTTCTAATTAATTTTGTTTGGATGGTAGAATTGTATAATCAACTATGATAGCACTTTAGAGAAAAAACATAACCCCACATCTCCCCTAAATGCACTTTTTCACATAACCCCACATCTCCCTTAAATCAATTTTCCTAGAGAAATGTTTTGAAATAAAAATTGTAGATCTTTGCATGTTTAGTTTATTATACGAAGTTTCAAGAAAATCGTCGGAGCTATTTTTGGGAAAATTGCGGAAAAGAGAATAAATCATTTAGTAAAGTGGTAAAGTAAACGCACTTCCGGTTATCCGTATCTTTTTTTCAAACTCCGAATTTCAACAATATATTTAATTCTAATTAACATTATTTAGATGACAGAATTGTCTAATAAACTAAATCTAACCTCACTCTTCCCTCAAATGTGCCCGCCCTTAAATGAATTTCCCCAAAGAAATGTTATAAATAAAGTAAATCTTTGTTTGTTTAGTTGTTATTGCAAATTTTAAGTAAATCGTCGGAACCCTTTTTGAGAAAATGGTGAAAAAGTGCAAAAATCATTTTGGTAAGTGGTACTTCGGGTTAAGGAATTTTGACACATAACCTACTGTCAGATTCCATGGCAGTACCTAAACGAAATGTCAAGTTTGAACTTTGTATGATTTTCGATTTTGACCTATGCTGTTACATACTACATACACACACACACTCACATCATTTTCTAAAAACCACTTTTTAGGACTCAAGGGACCTCAAAACGGATATTTCCGGTAAAAAATCGATATAGAAAATTTGACATGTAAGAGAAAGTAAAATGAATACTGCATCTTAATGAAAAATCGCTGGTTAAATATTTCTTTACAAATGATGAATTTCGTTAAAACAGAACTATTTGCAAGCCAGCACGGTGATGAATTTATTCATTAAAATTCTCCAATAGTTTCTGGTTTATGTTTTTCTTATGATATTCTAAATACATTATGAGGAAAACGGAGAATACATGGAATTCTAAAAAAGTGAGAGACACAAAATTTGACTTAGGGGTTCTAGGATATAACGTATGTAATTGAAGGGTGTAAAGTATTTTATTTAACAATTAACTAAATAAATTAATTTTTAAATAAAATATATCACTTTTATTGAAATAAATAGTTCTGTTTGTTAATGATATTAATTAACGCATATTTACAATTCTCTAAAGAAAATGAATAAATTTTTTCAAGAGATCCCATGGGCCAGATATATTATTGGTATTGGTAACTGATAATGGAATATGCGATTACAGTTTGCATGTCACGGAAAGATTGATTACTGTCTTCTAATGTTGGGCTATTCACAATTCCCTTGGCAATCTACAGACAGGCCACACCACACACTAATTCTTCACTACACGACTAAACACAATTCTCCAGTCTAATCGACTGTGTATTTCTTATACCTTCATAAATTACTGTGTAATGTTTAAGAACAATATCTATTCAATTTTTTTTTGTGTTTTTCAATTTAGTTTTCTTGAAGGAAATATTGCAATTGTTGCAAATCATCTCCGAAAATAGATGTTTCTTGGGCTCCATGAGTCAAAAAATCATTTTCGTCATTCTTTTTCCTTGTTTATCTCAAGTGAGTCAGAAACGTAGGAAGCTCCAACGATTAAAATTGAAGCTTAGTAGTTTTCCATACAATAAAAATTCTTCAGTTTTTTAATTATAAAAATTCTCTGTTTAAAGAATATATATATATATATATTCGCTGAAGATAATGAATATCGCATTTAATTCCATGAGTCCTAATCAATTTATCGGAATTTTGGGCGGATTAAAAACGAGATCTATTATTTCCAATGTGGAACTTAATTTCCCAAATATTATGAAGCAAAATTGTCATTCTTATGGTATCTAATTAATTAATTTCAGGAACATTCAATTGATTTGAATACCTATTTATTATAACAACGCTTCCTATAGTAAAAATGTATTTTGGGACTTGCAATGCGGAGCGTTCCGGGTTTGAATCCAGAACTTAAATTTTCTGTTCCTAGGAGCCTCTACAGCTCACTTTCCGATGCTGGGCAGTGCTTCTTTAACAAGAGTACACGACCCGCAGACCGGCAGTACACTGAGAAGTCTCCGGGCGTCAAAAACCTCAGATGCTGACGTGCCTTAAAAAAAAAAGCTATTAAATGTATAAAGAGTCTACTGCTGATATGGTAGGAGTTGCTTTTAAATCTCTCCAATACATTTGTACCAGATGATAGATTTCAACTAGCCTATATTATAGTTATGATACACCAACCTTGCAGAATTGGCGTTCTAAAAAACAACTAATTCGTTTAAATTTTTTGAAATAGTACAAAATGTTTGGCCGCTGAATTTGAAGGTGTATAATGAACATTTTTAACCAAAAATCACTCTACATATAAGCAGTCCGCCAAGCTGAGGTGTATTGCGGAGTAGTAGGTTCAATTTCCGGCCTTGACCTTAGATTTTATTTGATATGAATAATAGTTAAAGTACGCTCGCTATCCGCTTCAAGTAGTCGGTATTGAAACCTAAAGCTCGCTTATATTTCCTATTAAACTCCATAGAACGGTGAATAACAAATAATTTCAAATGTTAAAATTTATCAACGAAACGCTTCCCCTTACGGCATTAAGATAAATTAATAACAAATCTTCTTTTCATAAAATTTCCTTGAATTCAATTTATAAATTATTAATCAATGTTTAAAATGTTCACATAAATTAATAATCATATTTGCTTCAGTTATTAATTTCAAAAACCTTTGAAATATTATTAAGTATTTAAATCTGCTAAAATACACATGACTGAATATAATAAACCAAATAAATGGCATAATTATTGAATTTTGTCGCTTTAGAAATCTCTAATGCGCAATGTCTTTGGCGGGCAGTGCTGTATGGAGACAAGGCGTGCTCTGTGAAAGCTATATGAATATAAGCCTGTATTAGTTTTCATCATAGTCTGGCAAGTCTTGGTCCTTCATGGGTTGTTGCACAAAACTAGGTCTTCTCAAAACTCGTGTTCCAACAAGATCACGACCTGGAACATCGTACCAGAATAATAGACGAATAGCTGCTTTATAACGCTCCTAGACAGTTAAGAACCCTTCCTCAATCATCCCATCCAATGGAGAGGAATTCAAAAGAAGTCTAAAAACTCGTGGCATAAAAAAAAAATAAACAATAGCTGTCTGAAGCCCTGGTGGTTTATTGAGCCACATGTGGCAAAAAAACTTATTTCTGACACTCACAAGACCTTAAGATAAATAATAATAAATAAAGGTGGTCCTATAGATCGGTGTTAAATTCACAACTTATTCATACCCTGATGTATGCAGACATTTTTTTTGGGTCCATTTCTAAACGTTAATTTATTATAGAGTTATTACGTACTTAATAAAAAAAAATGTTTCATTGCTTGAAAATAATAAATTATTTGTGTTGCAATAAAATGTCGTTTAACAAAATTACTCCCCTCTTATTCCCCTTTTTTACTTTCTCTTACTCCTAGTAAGAGGAAGTATTGTAATCGTGTCAAATTTTCGATATCGAGTTTTCACCGGAAATATCCGTTTTGAGGTCCCCTGAGTCCAAAAAAGTGGTTTTTAGCAAATGGTCTGTGGTGTGTGTGTGTGTGTGTGTATGTGAACAGCATAGCTCAAAAACGAAAAATCGTAGAAAGTTCAAACTTGATATTACGTTTAGGTATCACCATGGATCTGACGGTGCGTTATGTGTCAATATTCCTCAACCGGAAGTACCACTTTACTAGTTGTTTTTTTTACGTTTTTGCAATTTTCTCAAAAATGGCTCCGAAGATTTTCTTTAAACTTGTATATCAACTACACATACAAAGAGCTACAACTTTTATTTGAAACATTTCTCCAGGAAAATTCATTTAAGGGCACTTCTGGGGGAGGGGTGGGGTTAGGTTTTCATCTTAACTGCTGTTTCAGTATATTAGACAATTCTGTCATCTAAATAATGTTAATTAGAATTAAATATGTTGTTGAAATTCCGAGTTTGAAAAAAAATAGATAACCGGAAGTGCGTGTTTACTGAAATATAATTTTCAGTTTTCTGGTATTTTCTCGAAAATGGCTCCAACGATTTTCTTTAAACCAGCGTTGTTAACTATACATATAAAGAGCTACAACTTTTATTTGAAACTTTTCCCCTGATAAATTCATTTAAGGGGACTTTTGGGGGAGGGGGGTTATGTTTTCTTTAAAATGCTATCACAGTTGATTATACAATTCTGTCATCCAAATTGAAATAACTAGAAATTAATATATGACCCAAATTCCGAGTTTCAAGGAAATTAGTAAACCGGACAGTTTTACTGGACAGTGTTTTCACTTTTCGACGAATTTCATTAAATTTGGTACACTAACTATAAAATTTGTCAATTATAATTTTGAGTACTGGAGTAAGAGAAAGTTGTGTGAGTGTTTCACACCAGATTTTTTCCTAATTTGATTTATTATTGAATTCTTAATTTTTAACAACTTAATTATGTGACTGAGTTGTAAACATTTTAAAGCACTAAAAAGTTAAATATTTAAACTGATATTTTCTATATTATATTTATTGAATACTAAGATTTAAAAATAGAAAAATAGGAAAAAAATGAGGGCACTGTTGATAGAATTAGAAAAGACTGACTTTTGTTACAGCTATAATTATTTATAGCATTTAAGATTTGTTAATCACTTAATTTACTTGAAAAAAATAATATTAATTTTTTACAATGTTAAACAATTTTAAAATAAACAATGTTTTAATTATTTGTAAATTTCAAAATAAACAAGAATTTACAATTCTTTATATTTACTTTGTATTAAGTTAGTTATGTGGGAATTCTAATCATAGTTTTAGTTTAGGCTGTGATTTTTTTTGTTTTAACAAGAAAAGGATGGAAATCAAGGAAACAGTGGAAGAAAGGATTGGAAGAAGGAGAAATCATGTGTAGAAGCTGGTCGGAATGAAGATGGCCAGAAAAGAGAGGAAATGGGACCCCCATCCCCCGAGAAAAAGGACGAGGAACAGAGACCGGCAAAAAGATGAGAAGAGGAGACTGAGGAAATAATGGCTAGAAAGGAGCTGAGATAGGGAATTTTGGAGGAAAGGATTAACGTGATGGCAACCAAACGTAAGGAAACGCCAGTAAAAGGAAGTAGCATTTTTTTTTTTTTAAATCTTTGGTGGGGATTAGAAAAACAGAACATCTGTCTGATGACGAAAGAGAGAAGATCGAGTTAAATCCAGATAAAAAAACTGGAAACTGCCGAGAGTTTAAAATATCTCGGCTCCTTAGTACCCATGGATGGATCAAATGAACAGGAAATTAAAAAAAGAATATATGAATGTAAAAAGTCAATTTCTATTGTAGTGGAATCAATTATCGGATTCCACTGGTATGTAGTCAGATGTCTTGAAGAGGGATTTATTAGGCGGAAGTTAGTTTAGAGATATAATACTGATGATATACTGATCCCCCCCTCCAGTGGAGCGAAGTTTATATTAGTATCACTCACACACCGTCAGGCTTGTAAGCAGTACTCACACTAAGACATCTCTCGTAGTGTGCGACCTTGGCCATGTCAGTGACCATTGTGATTTAGGTCAGTAGCCAGCTTTGGCGACAGATGGCCGCCTATCGGTGATTTTCAAAGACTGGTAGCCTTGAATCGGCCAGGTGGCTTCTGTTCAATAATGATCCTTTAAAAGGGTTTTATCGGTGCTTGTTTGACCCTTGTATTGAAAAGGCTTTTGTTCGGCGCGGCCCTTGTCTTGAAGACAGCGGCCGGCTGGGCCACCAGTTATAAATTATCCTTTCTTCACTTGACATTGCTATGACATTGATATATCATTACACTATGCTCAACTCTGAATTGTGAAGCAGAAACATCCTACCGAAAATAAAACAGAAATTTTTAAAGCGACTGTGCTCACAATAAGGGACATAGGGGACATGGACCAAAAAGAAATGTCTACAAGAGTCTACTGGCAACAGAAATGGACTTCAGGAGAAAGGCAGCAAGAACTTCCAGAACAGAAAGAGTAAAGAACATCCAGATTAGGGAAGTGATGGAAGTAAAAAAAGTATATTACAGGAAATAGAGAAAAGAAGGCTTTTATGGTAAAAAGAATTACTCTCGGGAAGACTACCCAAAAGACGTCTACCATTGGCAAAGAAAGGATAGAAGAGGCCGAAGGAGACCCGCAAGACCTGGTGAGATGAAATAAAAGAGAGTTTGTTGGGCCATGGCCTTTAGGAAGATTTTAAACTAGAAATCAATCGGTGAATGTAAAGGTGGGTGTAGTACGAAAAAGCCTCCCCAAGCGTCACACTGTTCTTATTTATTTATTTTTAATTTGAGGCGCGTCAACATCTGTAGTCACTGGCGCCCAGAAGTCTTCGGACAGTGAACTGTAGAGGTTCTTAGGAAGAAAAAAAACCTAAGGGCAGCACTGCTGGACTCGAACCTGGGACCTCCGCGTTGCTAGACCAATACGCTACCACTGAGCTAATTAATCCCTTTCCTGTTAATTTTATAATTTATTATTCGTTGTGAAATCCCTCGCGATTCTCAGTTGTCTAACTTACTGTTCTCACGAGTTTTCTTGTTATAATAATAATAATAATTTCTTTAATTCTATCGTATTGCCCTGAACAAATGGTTACGCTGCTCATGAGTCTCTTAACTTTAGATTACATTCTCTCGGGGTTGGCTATGCAGCCTACGCCACCGTGACTCCTATGGGTCTATTGTGGCATTCTCTTTACTTTACGTTCTATTCATTTATTTCACTTTTGAGAGCCTTTTGTCTTCAAAATATTGTAACGCAGCCAGTGGTGCCATCTAGGAGAGGAAGTAGGAACCTCAATTCTCTCGCTAGGAAGCGCTGGCGACGCGCTCTAGTTTTTTGTGGAAGGATTGAGAAGATTCTCCACCGGTATAAATAGTGGGGCCGCAGAGAGTTGACAAGAGTTTTCTAGTTACAAACGAAGTGTACGTTTGTGGAAAGTGTATAAAAAGTGAACAAAGTGAACTTTTGTGGTTTAAACTGTGAAATAATTATTATTAAGTGTTGTTTTTTTGTAATTTATTGTGTATAACAATAAATTGGTGTTTTCTTTATTAAAGTTTAGAGTATTTTAAAACACGAACCCACTTAAAACTGGTTGCAGTAGCTAGTTTAGAGGGAAAAACGTTACAATATCTATTTCACGTGAGTATTTAGCTATTTGATTCAACATTTAACTTTTGGAACACTTACCACGCTACCTCAAGTATTTTCGACCACTAAGCTGCCTGCATCATCCTGTTTGTTCAGCCTCAACTGTGGCTGATTATTTTTTAACACTTTATCCATTATTATTTCTTTAATGTTTATCCTTATATTCCCATTTATATTTTACAACGTTTCGTGGATTGCGCCACATACATAGAATTAAGGACAACAAAATTTTAGAGCGCAAAAAAAAAATTTCCTTCCACAAAAAACTAGAGCGCGTCGCCAGCGCTTCCTAACGAGAGAATTGAGGTTCCTACTTCCTCTCCTAGATGGCACCACTGGCTGCGTTACAATATTTTGAAGATAAAAGGCTCTCAAAAGTGAAATAAATGAATAGAACGTAAAGTAAAGAGAATGCCACAATAGACCCATAGGAGTCGCGTTGGCGTAGGCTGCATATTACATCCAACCCCAAGTGAATGTAATCCAAAGTTAAGAGACTCATGAGCAGCGTAACCATTTGTTCAGGGCAATACGATAGAATTAAGCTAAAAACTTCAGGTCTAAGAAAAGTTTTTCAAATAAATATTATGAATTCCGTGGAGAAATTTGTGTCGGTGTTTAACATCAATTTTATTTTGCCCCACTAGTATAAACGGCCAAATACGAAATGGCGGACTTACGTTTCTGCCTAATTCTCTTTTGCATTCTTTTTCAACAATCGAATTGATTTATAAAATACCTACGGAGGGAAAATTTGTAAAAAAAAATCCAAAAATTGATTTTTTTGTAGAAATAATTAAGAGAAACCCCCTAAAAAATCCAATATTCTCGGACAGAAGTTATAAACAAAAATGATAGACCTTTATATGGTTAGTTAGTATACCAAATTTGACGAAAACTCTGGTGTTGTCGAAAAAAGAGAATCATGGAACAGTAAAAATACAAAAAAAAAAAAAACATGTATTAATTCTGGATGTAAATTTATGTTCACAATGTATATCTGACAATTACTTTAAGACAGTTTAAAACAAGTATATATATACATAAGTATCATTTTCTTCTTATCTTGCCAAGAGTGTGAGATTTTATCCTATTTTTGACTTACTGTGTACTAAATATAGAAGCACGGTTGTTAGACAGGCCTACAATAAAACAAAGTTTAAAATGTATATTAATTTAAAAAAAAAGCTCTAGAAAGATCTAGCTTTCTTTCATTAACAATTAATGGAAAGAGTTCGTTGTTTAGTGAATGAAGATTTTTATGAAGAAAGAAATTTATTTGTTCAATGAGTGTATTCCTTAAAATTTCAAGAATTCTTCAATTTTACCATCAAAGCACTTTGTTCCGTTGTCATCAGTTTTAAAATATTATAGTAATGATTTGGTCTAAAATTGTTACCTTCTGTACCAACACCAGTAGAAGGTAACGGAGATGGAGGATGCACTGGCAAGGAAATTACCAATAATGCCTCTCATGCAGCAGGAACCATTTTGCGCTATAAGCATCCAAGTCTCTCCCTAGGGAAGCTTAGAAATGAGGCGATCACTACTCTGGAGGTAGGGAGGTTATCTTTCCGAGATCTTGAAATCAGATTACATAACGGTTATTGGAGGTGGAGATATCCCCCTAGAACCAACGAGATCTTGAAATTTCTTCTTAATTAATAATAACAAAATAAAAACTGCTAAAAAACTGTCTAGGATGCACTTGCAGATCGGGTCCCCGGGCCTAGAATATGCCTGTTCCCCTCAAGGAAGGGAACTAAAGAGCGACTAAAGCCCACGACCAACGTGGTATATCGACTATTATTTCCTATTTTAACATCGACTATTATGCTCATTCCTTTCGATGAACCCACAATTTTCGTATAAGGAAGTTATTTATTGGATTTCCTGAATTACAGGAATATCATAACCTTCTTCCAAGAGAGCTAAAAAAAACCCATCATAATTGCACCCCACTTCCTACTTGCAGGTACGATATCTTTTGATATTCAACTGTGGGTTGAAGATGTTAACAAAATTCCTTACCTTCTTGTTTCTTCCTCTATCCGATTTTATCCCATCTATAGGCGAAGAGGTGAACTTCGCTTTGGCATTTTCAAGGCTGTAGCAGTACAACTGGACCTGAATTGCTTCTGAGACCGTTGAAAAATAGCTCATAAGTTAAACTGTACTCTCCTCCCAACAAACAAAACCAAAATAGCAATGAAAAAGTCAACTTTCCTTCCAATCCTAACATATTCCTCGGAATCATGGACCCTGACTAAAAAGAACAAATCGATGATTTGTGGGAAGAAATGAATGAAGAAATGATTTTCTCATTTCTAGGAAATGAGATTCCTCAGGAAAGTTGAAGGCGAAACCAAAAGAGACCGAGTCCGTAACACTACTATTAGCTTGAACTTCGACGTAAGGCCAGCAATCGAGAGTACGGAACAGAATAGGCTATGTTGTCGGGGGCACCTTCTTCGTATGGAGCCCAACCTGATTGCCGTTGCTACATATAAAACTAAAGTGGATGGCAACCGAGGGAGAGGTCGGCCTAAGATTAAAGTGGAACGACGAGGTGAAGGATGCCTTCCAAAAAAGAGGGTTAGATTGGAGAAAAAGATATGAACTGGTCCATGACCAGCAAAGCTGGAAGAGGCTATGTAGTCTTCCTCCTCACACTGCTTAGGCGGTAGAAGAGGAGTGATTATGATGATGATGATTATGATACCCTCCTCATTACAGGGTGGGACAGAGGCACTCCAGGTTACTCCTGGAAGGCCCAATATGCTCAAGTTCACTGAACCTTGGGGAGGGGGAAGATACGTGATTGGAGACCTGAAGGAACGGGTCGTCGCCTCCTCATCAATCATTAACACACTAAATAAACCCTTATTGTGGCAATTTCGATGATTTTTTAAGTTTGGCGCAGGATTTCTTTGATTCAAAAATATCTCTCAACATCAAGCCTATCTTTACCTCGTCCGAGACTAGACTGGGCATCATCTATTGCCTCCCTGATCCCAATCCCAGGGAATTTCATACGAGTCATCTGCGCCCGAGAAAGAGAAAAACCTATCAATTTTGACACTGATCTAGGTAGTGGTATACCAGGTAGCCAGAAGAGCTCCACTGTGCTCCTCTGAGCGAGGCCATTAAGTCTTCTCCTAAATTCACCCACTATCTTAGAGCTTCCAGTACGGCTTATTCAAAACTTTTAGTGCATCTTGACTATCAGGGAATATCCTCATCTCTTTAAACTCTATCTGTCACTCTTCTACCATACAGCAGATACCAATCCCCTAAATGATACCAAAATACTGGCCTTTTCCACTTACACAAAGCACAGATCTTCCTTAGTTTAGCCACTGCAGCTAAGCTTCTGCTCAAGACAGACAAGTTTCATTCTGATTGCAAACTTTATAAGTAATAAAGGTTGATTGATTTTAGGCGATCAACTGGAAGTTAGCCTAATCTATTTACGAGAGTTTCAGTATAATGTAAGGTTCCATGTAGCTAAATGTTTAACGACAATTCCATTTTTTTGAAAATCCCATTTAGGGAAACCTAGTGTATATTTCACAACCAATTCTTTTTTTTAAACCAAATTAAATGAACATTTACAAAATAAAAAAGCACGATGAATGAGATAGAAAATATTATCATGAAGATGGAATGAAAGAATGAAAATTATAAACACATATAATAAAATGAGTAGCAGTGTGGGAACGAGTATAAAAAAACCGGAAGTGCTACTAATAGGTGTTTATTGCGCTGCATACTCTTACATTCAACAGAATTACATATGGATTTTATTTACTGTTATCTATAACTTTTATAACATTGTATTAATGCTTTTATTATTATTATTATTATTATTATTGATAATAGCTTTAAAATTGAATTATTTATATTTGGATCTTCAAGCAATATAAGTTTTAGGATCTCAACTCAATCTTTCAACTAATTAGAATTATTTACAAATAAAATTAATATTTATGGCAGTCTTAACAGAATATAATCTGTTTAGGTGAACTAATAAATGTGTAATTCACGGTAATCTATGACAAATATAAGCTTGTCTTTTACTACAGTTTAATACAATTGAATCGGTCATTCACATGGAGTCACAGAAAGTAAATTTTGAGACAAATCGAAAAAACTCTGTATAGTTAATGAATTTGAAAGTAGCTCTGTGACATTTTGATTATGTTTTATAATAAAAGCAATATATGTTGGTTATCTGATTTCATTTCATCTTAAAATATTTTTTTAATTTCTTGGACTCATGTTGTTTTAACAAGTACCCGAAACAACAATATCATCATAATTCTTATACAATATTATTTAGTGTATTGTTATACACTTTTTAATTAATTTATATAGTTTGGTGCACAACATGAAATACATTATTTTACAATTTTCCATTATTTATATTGTTATTTTTCTTTCAGATTGAAAACAATTAATATTATTCTCATAGTCGACTTAACAATAAAATTTCGTTCACAGTATTCAAACCATGTTTAATGGGAGATTGTATAAATGAATGCACACATATCTTTAGTTATCAATAAGTAAATAATTGCATATTTATTTATTTAAATACAAGACATCCTTACAAAATATTAATCACATACTGTCTCTGGCTCTATGTCTTGAGAGTATATCAGCCATCGCAATATAGTATTATAAAAACTCAACATGTTGATATGGAATTTACTGAATGATCTTCCCTATATCCCTGCACCTTGTTTTCATGAATGGGCACCGATGAAGTGTATGCTTTTTACTTTCTCTTACTCCTAGTAAGAGGAAGTATTGTAATCGTGCCAATTTCGATATCGAGTTTTCACCGGAAATATCCGTTTTGAGGTCCCCTGAGTCCAAAAAAGGGGCTTTTAGCAAATGGTCTGTGTGTGTGTGTGTGTGCGTGTGTGTGTGTATGTGAACAGCATAGCTCAAAAACGAAAAATCGTAGAAAGTTCAAACTTGATATTACGTTTAGGTATCACCATGGGATCTGACGGTGCGTTATGTGTCAATATTCCTCAACCGGAAGTACCACTTTACTAGTTGTTTTTTTTACGTTTTTGCAATTTTCTCAAAAATGGCTCCGAAGATTTTCTTTAAACTTGCTATATCAACTACACATACAAAGAGCTACAACTTTTATTTGAAACATTTCTCCAGGAAAATTCATTTAAGGGCACTTCTGGGGGAGGGGTGGGGTTAGGTTTTCATCTTAACTGCTGTTTCAGTATATTAGACAATTCTGTCATCTAAATAATGTTAATTAGAATTAAATATGTTGTTGAAATTCCGAGTTTGAAAAAAAATAGATAACCGGAAGTGCGTTTTTACTGAAATATAATTTTCAGTTTTCTGGTATTTTCTCGAAAATGGCTCCAACGATTTTCTTTAAACCAGCGTTGTTAACTATACATATAAAGAGCTACAACTTTTATTTGAAACTTTTCCCCTGATAAATTCATTTAAGGGGACTTTTGGGGGAGGGGGGTTATGTTTTTCTTTAAAATGCTATCACAGTTGATTATACAATTCTGTCATCCAAATTGAAATAACTAGAAATTAATATATGACCCAAATTCCGAGTTTCAAGGAAATTAGTAAACCGGACAGTTTTACTGGACAGTGTTTTCACTTTTCGACGAATTTCATTAAATTTGGTACACTAACTATAAAATTTGTCAATTATAATTTTGAGTACTGGAGTAAGAGAAAGTTGTGTGAGTGTTTCCCACCAGATTTTTTTGTAGGCAGTAGTAGTATTTTGAGTGCCTTTCCAAGATTAAATAAATCCGGCACTAATCCATTTATATGAGTTGATGCTGCCACAACACCGGGATATAGGGAAGATCATTCAGTACATTCCATATCAACATGTTGAGATTTTATAATACTATATTGCGATGGCCGATATACTCTCAAGCCATATCGTATATAAACATCCCGGTGGTTTGTAATACCAAACGAAACCTTCTGGTCTTTATGTATGCATTTGCCTTGAGAAGCAATGGATAAGGTGTTTTTCTTGTAGAATTGAGGCCACCAGTGCTTGAAATCTATTGTATCATAATGTTTTATTTCTGTCATTGTGAATTTATTGCTTTTACTCGATTTTGATATTAGTTCCGCATACTCAGAAGGTTGATATATCCTGTCAGTGTGTCAAACGTTTAGCTACACCGAAATTCCTATCATAGGGAAGATTCGAGTGACCTCCTATAGGTAAATGATGAATTATTTTCTTGAACCTCTTTGTAGCAACTAGTGCAGCTAAAAACCTAACAACCGTGTGGTCTCTATTCTGCCCTCCACAAGCATCTGAGAAAAGATGGAGTTCTTTTACTGTCTGTGAAACTTCATCATTTATATATTTCAACAAGAACGAGCAGCTTCGCCCTCATGATAGGAGCAAAATGATGCTTTACCAGTGCTGATCCGGAGATACCGCTGTCTCTCTCCTATTTACCTTTACTTCTAACATCTTGACAAACTCTGAAGCCTGTTACAGCAATGCATCATGGGTTTTTTATGACGTTCCGCCTTAAAACCACTTGAGTCCGGGACTGACGTGGTTTAGAAAGATACTCATTATTTTAAGGTTTTTATAAGCTGCTTAGTACTGTTATAAAGCCTGTTATAGTACTGTTGAATTTTTTTTTTTTAAGGAGTTTCCTCAATACTGAGGCTGTCCTCAACCGAATATGTCCTTAAGTTTTTAAGTTTTCCCTTTCAACTCTCTCTTTCTACTGCATCCTCTGCGCGAAGTCCATTTCTACTGAGAGATTCCATCAGGAGATCTAACCAAGTTTTCCTGGGCCGCCCTTTCTTTCTCCTGATGTCTACTTCCCATTCCATCATCTGCCTCGCTACAACTTCACCCTCCTTCCTGAATACATGTCCTTCTCTCCTCTATCCGCTCCAGAACATTATGCTTTACTTACATTATTTCCCTTATTTCTTCATTCCTTCTCCCTTCTAATTTCGAAACTCTAGCAGATCTCCTCCAAAAATCCACCTCAGTTGCAAGGAGCCTGCGCCCGTAAGCTTCAGTTAGGGTCCATGTTTCTGCTCCATATAGCAATATACTTTCCACGATTCCATTGTAAATTAACATTTTCGTATGATTCAGAATATTGCTACTCCACAAAACCGAATTCAGCATTCCAATAGCTCTCTTTGCACTGCTGATTCTTCGGTTTATTTCTTTATTTGAGGAGCCATTCCTCTCAATAATTGACCCCAAATACTTGAAAGAATCCACACCTCTCATTATCTTTCCGTTTACCACGAGGTCTTCATGATCAGATTTTTTTAAATTGACCTCCAAACCCCAATCACAATACGCACCACTTTTCTCGTCATATATTCTATATCATGCGGGTCCTGTGCGATTACTACTTGGTCATCTGCAAACAGTAACTGTGCAGATGAACATTCTCCGCGATAGGCTTGCATTTCCTATCCCACTCTTGCAATGCATCTTGTAAGTACACCTTAAGTACCGTTGACTCATTTTCGTAAAAATGTGGTTTTACAAATGGCCGGTTGAATTAATATTGATAAAATTTTGCTTTAAAAATCAAACTTTTACTCTATTGTCAAACAAAAAGATAAAGACGCTGAAGATTAGCATCCATAGCAATTAATACTTCAAATGATTACATTGCATCAATATTTTGGTATCTAACGTCACAAATTGATCAGAACCCAATAGAAACAATTTATCCAGCAAAAATGGTTCAATAAAAGTGATAGGCAAAAGGTGATAGACAATGTTACAAAGGTGAGAGAAAATAGTTGGGAGCTATTTTAGAGAAAATCGGAAAAAACTAGGGGGGAGGGAGGACATTCACCATGTTACAATTAATAAAAGTAAGGATTGCTTTTACTAAATTGAGAAGGATTGCTATAAAGAAAGTTCTGAAGTTTCGTGCACTTCCAGAAAGTGCCAGGTCCTAGCATACCACACTATGATATGGCCAGTAGTTACATATTATGGCGTGAGTCTTGGGTCCTCATAAAACAAAATGAACGTCTTATCAACCACGGGGAAAAAAGTTTTTTTGAGAAAGATGTATGGTTCCATTTGATTGATTTGATTAAAGTGAAAGGTATTTATGTATGAATGGTAGTATACGAAGTTTTAAGAAAATACACACACACACACACACACACAGACCATTCGCTAAAAACATTTTTTCGTTCTCAGAGGACCTCAAAATATGTGTTTCCAATGAAAACTCAATTTCAAAAATTTGACACGATCTCTTACCAGGAGTAAGAGAAGTTGTTAATAAACTCTTTGGGGTCTTATAATGAAAATCCCAGCAAACTGGAAAAAAACCTAGCAGTAAAATAGCTCCTCCAAGCAATGTTTCTTAGACAGCTAATATGGAGGCAGCAAGGATTTCTTCTTTTGAATCTACTTTATCATCCCAAAACAACAATAATTTTTAGTTCAAATAACAATAACAAAACACATTGCCTAATAATAACGAAAGTATTAATACTAGATAAAACATTACTTAATACAAGTTAAACAAACTATTATTAACTCTAAACTAAATTAAATTAATACTCAATTACTATCCCTTTGTAGTCAATTAAATATAATTTTAGATTTCCTTATACCCAATCTTTATCCTGTTTTTATTTTACAATTATATAATCATGAAGACTTTTTTGTTCTTCTTTCTTAATATTTGTATTAATATTCGTTTTATTTTTAAATAATTATGAATAATAATATTCGAAAATAAATTTATAATTATGGTTTATTAATTAATTCTGTAATTATGTTTTTTTCTTCTCTCTTTCTTATTGTGTTAGGAGAAATATTGTATTCTAGTTAAATTTTTGGAATTAGCTTTTGAAGAATTACTTGTTTGTTTTCAAGTCCCCAAAATTAATTGAATGATATCTGCGGTGTGAGTGTGTATTTTTGTTGTAACAAAACTTCCCCAAGAACAAAAACTCAAATTTCATATTACTATGACCGCGCATCTGATAACCAATCTTTTTTACTTTCTCTTACTCCTAGTAAGAGGAAGCATTGTAATCGTGTCAAATTTTCGATATCGAGTTTTCACCGGAAATATCCGTTTTGAGGTCCCCTGAGTCCAAAAAAGTGGTTTTTAGCGAATGGTCTGTGTGGTGTGTGTGTGTTGTGTGTGTGTGTATGTATGTGAACAGCATAGCTCAAAAACGAAAAATCGTAGAAAGTTCAAACTTGATATTACGTTTAGGTATCACCATGGGATCTGACAGTGCGTTATTGTCAAATATTCCTCAACCGGAAGTACCACTTTACTAGTTTTTTTTTTTACGTTTTTGCAATTTTCTCAAAAATGGCTCCGAACGATTTTCATTAACCAGCGTTGGTACTCAACACATACAAAGAGCTACAACTTTTATTTGAAACTTTCCCCTGATAAATTCATTTAAGGGGACTTTTTGGGGAGGGGGGTTATGTTTTTCTTTAAAATGCTATCACAGTGATTATACAATTCTGTCATCCAAATTGAAATAACTAGAAATTATATATGACCCAATTTCTGAGTTTCAAGGAAATTAGTAAACCGGACAGTTTTACTGGACAGTGTTTTCACTTTTCGACGAATTTCATTAAATTTAGTTGACCCTAACTATAAAATTTGTCAATTATAATTTTGAGTACTGGAGTAAGAGAAAGTTGTGTGAGTGTTTCACACCAGATTTTTTTAACACTGAACGTGTATTAATGTTCTAAATATAGCATCTTTCGGCCAGCTGTCGTGGCTCCCTCGCTGAAACCAATCCTTGGGTTAGGAATCAAAAAAGTGTTGTATTCCAGTTTCGACTTCAGTGAAGTTATTAAATTTTCTCCCACCAAAAACAAATATAATCGAATGAAGCTTAGTCTAGGCTATAGGTTGGGGATGTAAAGGAACTTTAATAACCACCAAGTTGTTCGATTTTTTGTCTTTAGTCTGACTGGAAGTGTGTGTGTCGTCGAGCGGTATCTCGTTAGAACAAAACTGGTGAGGGGTGGGGGATTTTTAAGTAAATTATATTTAGTTGTTAGTAGTTAAAGGTCGGAATTCATGGAAAGTCCATCGGAAACAACTTTTTCTCAAATTGCCTTCTTGCACCAACCGGAAATACATGTTTGTCCGTGATCCAACCATTGATCACCTGCCTCAGTGGTCTCAGAATTTCGCCAATAAATCCACTTCTTATCACATGTGATTATTCTTTTGTAGAAGTCCTTGTCAGACGGAGTTTTTGAGTGAAGTTGGCAAGTACCCATCCAACCACTTTTTATCTTTCTTGTAGTATGGAGATGATGTCTTTAGACACTGCCAAGGTCTGCACAAGTGAACGAGTACTTGTGGTTGGATTTAATTCGATTGCAAAGTGTAGAGCCTCATCAGCATCACCAGTTGATGGCCGCTCTTCTTTCTAAGGTCGTATCAGCACTATTAAATTATTGAAACCAACGCCTGGCAGTATGCTGATCAAGGATATCTTCCCCTTAGATTTCACATAAAACTGGTAGCTGTACGCTGTTTTAATGGTGTAGAATTACTAATAAATATATCATAGGATATAGCTATGGTTTTCTAAAAAAGATCATAATTGAATTCTGACTACTTGAAGGGTACATAATATGTATAGAACAGTACAGAGACTAAAGATTAAAGTGGTTTTAAACAAATGGTCTGTGTGTGTATGTGTGTGTGTGTGAGAGAGAGATTGTGTGTGTGTGAGAGAGAGATTGTGTGTGTGTGTGTGTGTGTGTGTGTGTGTGTGTGTGTGTGTGTGTGTGTATGTATGTGAATAGCACAGCTCAAAAACGAAAAATCGTAAAAACATCAAACTTGATATTCCGTTTAGTTATCACCATGGCATCCGACAGTGGGTCATCTGTCAAAATTCCTCAACCGGAAGTCCACTTTACTAGTTGTTTTTTTTTACTTTTTTGCGATTTTCTCAAAAATGGCTCCAACGATTTTCTTCAAACTTGGTATATCAACTACACATACTAACAGCTACAACTTTTATTTGAAACATTTCTCTTCGGAAAAATTCATTTAAGGGCATATTTCTGGGGTAACATCTAAATAATGTTAATTAGAATTAAATATGTTGTTGAAATTCCAAGTTTGAAAAAAATCGGATAACCGGAAGTGCGTTTACTTTACCACTTTACTAAATGATTTTTTTTTCACTTTTTAGCGATTTTCTCAAAAATGGTTCCGACAATTTTCTTGAAACTTCGTATATAAACTAAGCATACAAAGATCTACATCTTTTATTTAAAACATTTCTCTGGGAAAATTCATTTAAGGGCACTTTTAGGGGAGAGGTGAGATTACAGCTTCCGCTAAAGTGGTATCATAGTTAATTATACAAATCTATCATCCAAACAAAATTAATTAGAAATAAATAGATGGCGAAAATTCCAAGCTTCAAGAAAATTAGTAAACCGGAAGTGCGCTTTTACTGAACAGTTTTTTCAGTTTTCGACGAATTTCGTTATATTTGTTACACAAACTATAACATTTGTCAATTATAATTTTGAGAACAGGCGTAAGAGAAAGTTGTGTGAGTGTTTCACACCAGATTTTTTTCTTTTCTTTACCCCTCTTATTAAAGAAAGTTAAATGCTTTGCTAAATTCTAGGAGGGAAGAAAGAAAATGGGTTGTTGAGTTCTAATCTTGAAAAAATGGTTTTCATTAAACTTTAAATGCACACGTTACAGATATAAACCTATCGCTTCTTCTTGAAATAATTTTACGGTCAAATTGGTATAAGAAGGTTCAAAGGAATCTACCTACTAAACATTATGTAAACACTGGCAATTTATAGGGAATTTTATTAATTAAAGGGTACTAATTATTTCCGGAAGTGTGTGTTTCATATCAGATTACAAAGAAAAATTTACTTTTGACAAATGATAAATGTTCATTAAAGTTCAAAATTTACCCATTAGTCAAAACTTATACATAGAGATAGTGGGAGAGAGGGGGTAATAGTATTAAGCAAACACAGTTTAACAATTTGAAGTGTATTGAATATGAGGATGTGTCCGCAATGCTGGATAACATTTGGTATTTTAAGACATCGTAGCATGCATATTTATTTTATTCCTGATCGGTTTCGCATTATCATCCATCGTCAGAGTAAATTTATCAAATTCGTGCAGAGTGTTCACTTTAACATAATTGTTTCTGTTACTCAACAACTGTCCAAGTGTAACAGTAACATTACGTTGAAGTGAACTCTCTGCACAAAATTGATATATTTACTGTGACGATGGATGAAAATCAGAAATAAATCAGGACGATCAGGTCAGGTATAAAAAAAAAAAAAAAAAAATGCACGCTACGACTGGTAAAATACCAGATTTAAAATTTATAACCACAAATTACGTAGAACTATGAGAGTCATTCAATGAGTAACGATACAAATCCGTTGTTGCTAAAAATTGATTTTATTTAATTAATACAAAACTTTGGCTACTTTTCAACACAGTCCCCAAACAACATTTATACACTTGACCCATTGTTTTGGGCCATCTATTTATTTCTAATTAATTTTATTTGGATGATAGAATTGTATAATCAAACTATGATAGCAGTTTAGAGAGAAACATAAACCCAAGCGAGGTCTTTGTATGTGTAGTTGGTATACCAAGTTTAAAGAAAATCGTCGGAACCATTTTTGAGAAAATCGCACAAAAGTGAAAAAGAAAAAAAAAAACAATCGGTAAAGTGGCTGGATTATAGGGTGTAAGGGTTGTAGGAGGAGATGTTGGTTGTAGATGTTGATAGATAAATAACACCTCAATATCGGTATAAGATATATAATTGATATATAATGTATATGACTGACTGCCAAGGACTGTATACTTTACACTACAAGAACAGAACAGACTGACTGACGTGGCTAAACGATATGTACAATTCAAGTGTAAGGCTGTGAACAGAATCTCTTTTTTTGACTCTGTCTCTCGTATATATATCCAACTGGCTTCTCCTCTCCTCTCTCTCGAGAGGGGCTCTTTCTCTCTGATGGTGGTGGGGGTTCACTCGCTAGTGTGGATGACTGGTGGGGGCTCACTACCCCTACATAGGGTAAAATTGATTATAGAGAGAAAATTAATATTGTATTAATATTAATCCTTTAAAATTTTACAATTTACAAGTTTAGGGAAGCGATTAGCTAAGTGGTTAGCGTACTGGACTCCCACGCGGATGACCCGGGTTCGAGTCCAGCTGCTGCCCTTAGATTTTTTCTTCCTAAGAGCCTCCGGTGATGGACAGCATTGTCGGTAACGAGAGAACGGCAGTGCACTGACCAGTGCACTATTGACGCCAATGACCAAAAATGTTGATGTGTGCCTTAAATTAAAAAACAATACTACAATTTTGGTTTATTTTGTGGACAATTTTTCTGAATAAAAATCTGGTGTGAAACACTCACACGACTTTCTCTTAGACCAGTTTTCAAAATTGTAATTGACAAATTTGATAGTAGGTACATCAAATTAAATGAAATGCGTCGATGTTTTAATGGAGAAAATTGCTAAAACTTGAAAAAAACTAGTAAAAACGTACTTCCGTTTTTTTTTTTTTTTGTTTTTTTTATTGTCTGTGGGGAGAGACCAAGCCCTATGCCATACAAAACACTTCTGGGCCCATATAGCTACCCCAATGTTCGGAGCCTTTTGAGTGCACTGCCGGCCACCAGACAGTATTCTCTCATTATAGACAATACTGTCCATCATCGGATCTGTAAGAGGCCTCCCTAGGAAGAAAAAAATCTAGTGTGAAACACTCACACAACTTTCTCTTACTCTAGTTCTCAAAATGATAATTGCAAATTTTATAGTTTGTGTACAAAATTTAATGAAATTCGTCGAAAAGCGCACTTCCGGTTTACTAATTTTCTTGAAACTCGGAATTTCAGCCATCTATTTATTTCTAACTAATTATGTTTGGGTGATAGAATTGTATAATAAACTAGGATAGCACTTTGATGAAAATCTAACCCCACCCCTCCCCTAAAAGTGCTCTTAAAAGAAATGTCCTAGAGAAATGTTTTAAATAAAAGATGTAGATCTTTGCATGTTTAGTTTATATACGAAGTTTAAAAAAAAATCGTCGGAGCCATTTTTGAGAAAATTGCGAAAATGTGAATAAATCATTTAGTAAAGTGGTAAAGTAAACGCAGTTCCGGTTATCCGATTTTTTTCAAACTCGCTATTTCAACAACATATGTAATTCTAATTAACACAGAATTAACATAGAAACCCAACTAGTATAGTGGTACTTCCGGATGAGAAATTTTTACAGATAACGTAGTGCCAGATCCCACGGTGATACTTAAACGGAATATCAAGTTTCAACTTTCTACGGTTTTTCGTTTTTGAGCTATGCTGTTCAAATACATACATACATACACACATACCATTTGCTAAAAACCACCTTTTTGGACTCAGGGGACCTCAAAACGGATATTTCCGGTGAAAACTCGATATCGAAAATTTGACACGATTACAATACTTCCTCTTACTAGGAGTAAGAGAAAGTAAAAATCCAAGGGCAGCAGCTGGACTCGAACCCGGGACTGCCGCATTGCTAGTCCAGCGCAAAGAAAATCGTCGAAGCCATTTTTGAGAAAATTGCAAAAAAATACTGAAAAAAAAATTTAGTAAAATGATTCTTCCGGTTGAGAAATTTTGACCGCTGACCTATTGTCAGGTCCCACGATGATATCTAAACGGAATAACAAGTTTGAACTTTCTACGGTTTTTCGTTTTTGAGCTATGCTGTTCACATACATACATATGAGGTGTGTAAATTAAGTAATGAGACTAATTTTTTATCTTTTTTTTATTCAAATAAAATTACAATTCAACATTGTCCCCTTCAAAGTAACTACCTTGGAAAGCCACACAACGCTGAAGACGATTCTTCCATTCGTCATAGCAGTGCTGGAACTCGGATACTGGAATAGACTTCAGTTGGTCGGTTACGGCTGTTTGAATATTCTCCAATGTTCCAAAATGACGTCCCTTGAGGTGATTTTTCAATTTGGGGAACAAAAAAAAGTCACATGGTACTCAAGTCGGGTGAATAAGGAGGCTGAGGAGCCACAGGAATGTTATTACTGGCCAAATACTCATTAATGTGAAAGATTTTTCGGAACCATTTTTGCACAAATTTTTCTCATCCCCAATTCATTAGTCAAAATTTGATGAACGGTTGTGTGAGTCAAATTCAACTCTTCGCCGATCATTCGGACTGTCAAACGACGATCTGAACGCACGAGATCGCGGATTCTGCCAACATTTTCGTCGGTTCTTGAAGATGAAGCCTTCCGCTGCGAGGCTCGTCTTCAATTGATTCCCTTCCTTCTGCAAACGACTTAAACCACCTAAAAACCTGTGCTCTCGACACAACATTGTCTCCATAGGCCTGGCACAGTTTTTCAAACGTTTCCGTTGCACTGTGCCCAAGTCTGAAGCAAAACCTGATAGCACAACGTTGCTCGTAATTGATGTCATCATTTTTAAAACGCACTGAAAAAACGTTGCTCACAAAAAAAGTCGCTGCGGACAGTGCAACAACTCTAGCATTTTCAAATTTGCACTAGGGAAGGGGTTAGCTCAGTGGGAGCGCGCTGGACTAGCAATGCGGAGATCACGGGTTCGAATCCAGCCGTGCTACCCTTAGATTTTCTCTTCCTAGGAGCCCCTACAGCTCACTGTCCGGTGATGGAGAACACTGTCCGGAGGCCGGCAGTGCACTGAGAAGGCTCCGGGCGCAAATGACCTCAGATGTTGAGACGCCTTAATTAAAAAAAAAAAAAAAATTGCACTGGACGTGCATCAGATGTTTACTTGCCCTACCACGCATGCGCTGCGTCTCCAGTGTTACCAGATCGAACACTAGAGAATCAGTCTCATTACTTAATTTACACACCTCGTACAATATACACAGACCATTTGCTAAAAAAACCCACTTTTTTGGACTCAGGGGACCTCAAAACGGATATTTCCGGTGAAAACTCGATATCGAAAATTTGGCACGATACTTCCTCTTACTAGGAGGGGCAAGAGAAAGTAAAACAAGTCGTATGCCATAGTTTTGGGGAAACATTATTTTCGCAAAGATTTAATAAACCCCAGTTTTTAAGAAATTAAAAATTTTTTGGAATCAAAGTTTATGCCAAAAGTCTTAATACTTTAGAATGAATAATACATGATGGTATTCCCTAAATATTATGTTAGGGTTGAATAGTTAAAAGTAGGATAATAAAATTTTTATGATCCGAGCTGCGTAAGTAATTACTTTTTTTTTTTACTTAACATAAAATTCGTTATGAAAGTTTTTTTTTTTTTTTTTTTAAATATCGCTTTGAGTACAAAGTTTAAATTACCATATTAAAATGAGGAGATACTGTTTCCACGAATGGAAAAAAATTTTGTGTGATACACTCATACAACTTTTTCAAGTTTTCCAAATTGTAATTAACAAATTTTATAGTTAGTGCAACCACAAATTTAATGGAGTTCGTTGAAAACTGAAAAAAAAAAACAGATCAGTAAAAGCGCATTTCCAGTTTACTAATTGACTCGAAACTCAGAATTTTTTTTCAAATTAATTTTGTTTGTATGGTAGAATTGTATAATCAACTATGATAGCACTTCAGAGAAAAACATACCCCCCCCCCCAAACCTTAAATGATTTTACTAAGAGAAATGTTTCAAATAAAAGTTGTGTACGGTGTAATTGAAATTCCTAGTTGAAAAGAAAATCGTTGGAGCCGTTTTTGAAAAAATACCAGAAATCTGGGAAATAGAAAAATTCAGTAAAAAAGCACTTCCGGTCATCCAATATTTTTACAAACTCGGCATTTCAACAACATATTATTATTTAGATGACAGAATCTACATCTAAAGAACCAAAGAATTGTTTTAAATAAAAATTGTAGTTGAATTAAATTGGTATGAGTAGTAGTTGATATAAAGAAAATCGTCGGAGCCATTTTTGAGAAAATTGCAAAAAAAAAAAAGGGTACATTCAGTAAAGTGATATACTTCCGCTGTGGAATTTTGGCACAAAACTTATTGTCAATCCCATGGTGATACCTAAACGGTATAGAAAGTTTGAATTTTCTATATTTTTTTATTAAGTATTGTAATCGTGTCAAATTTTCGATATCGAGTTTTCACCGGAAATATCCGTTTTGAGGTCCCCTGAGTCCAAAAAAGTGGTGTTTAGCAAATGGTCTGTGTATGTCCATAGCTCATGAACGAAAAATCGCAGTAGTGTTAAAACTTGATATTCCGGTCGGTATCACGATATGATCTGACAGTACATTATCTGTCAAAATTCCTTAACCGGAAGTACCACTTTACTAGTTGGATTTTTTACTTTTTTGCGATTTTCTCAAAAATGGCTCCGACGATTTTCTTTAAACTTCAAACATCAATCACACATACAAAGAGCTACAACTTTTATTTGAAACATTTCTCCGAGAAAATGCACTGAAGGGCACTTTTAGGGGAGGGGTGGGGTTAGGTTTCCATCTAAAGTGCTATTTCAGTTTATTAGACAATTCTGCCATCTAAATAATGTTAATTAGAATTAAATATGTTGTTGAAATTCTGAGTTTGAAAAATCGGATAACCGGAAGTGCGTTTACTTTACCACTTGACTAATTTAACAATTTTTCGCGATTTTCTCAAAAATGGCTTGCCGACGGTTTTTTTTTGGAAACTTTGTACATAAACTAAACATGCAAAGATCTACAAGTTTTATCTAAAACATTTCTCTGGAAAAGTTCTTTTAAGGGCACTTTTAGGGGAGGGGTGGGGTCAGATTTTCATCAAAGTGCTATCCTAGTTGATTATACAATTCTATCATCCAAACATAATTAGTTAGAAATAAATAGATGGTTGAAATTCCGAGTTTCAAGAAAATTAGTAAACCGGAAGTGCGTTCTTACTGATCAGTTTTTTTCAGTTTTCGACGAATTTCATTAAATTTGGTACACAAACTATAAAATTCGTCAATCATCATTTTGAGAACTGGAGTAAGAGAAAGTTGTGTGAGTGTTTCACACCAGATTTTTCGTTTTTGAATTATGCTATTCACATTACATGCACACACACACACACACTGACTATTTGCTAAAAACCAAGTTTTGGGATTCAGGGGACCTCAAAACGGAAATTTCCGGTGAAAATTCGATATTGAAAATTGGACACGATTACAATACTTCCTGTTACTAGGAGTAAGAGAAAGTAAAAAAGCTGGTGTGAAACACTCACAGAAGTTTCTCTTATGGCGATTACCTAAAAGTGTAACTGAAAAGTTTTCTTTAAAATTGAAATGTTTATTGAATATTTAGATGGCGTAGCACTACTATAAGTATATTAATTAATGATGCGGAGGCTGATCATACTAGAGCTTAAGGTGTACTGATTATTTTGATGTGATCTTAATATTTCGCAAAAAAAAAATATTTTTTTTCAATGCCTTACATCATATTGGCATTCCGCCATTCGACGTCTAGCAGCCCAGTATATCTTGGCTCTTGCTGAGAGCTCGTCATTAGATTGTGTATTTAAATCAGCAAGGGCCTCGCACTCGAAGAGGTGATCTCCAGTCATGTGCCCTGCTCCGCAGAGAACACAATCCGGATTATCGACTAACCCAATTTTATATAAATGTGCTTGTAGGTAATCATGTCCGGTTAATAATCGGAAGCAGGCCACTGCTTCTCTTCGCGGCAGATTATTTGGCAACACGCTCTGATGGAGGATCGCCCAACGCTTGCCCTCTGACTGTATCTCATTTAATTCTGCCGTTTTCTTTTTCACACTTGCCCGGAGAAGTCGCTTAGCCGTTTCAAATGAAATGGATCCCTCCGGATGAGTCATACCTGCCGCTGACTTTGCTAGTCTGTCCGCTTCCTCGTTTCCCTTTATGCCGCAATGGCTCCACTGTAAAACTACTTCTACTCCCTTCTCGATTAGATGGTTAATGGTCTTACGACATTCTATGACGTCGTACGATTCGGTCTCTGCCCAGGTAGTTAATGCCTTTATCGCCGCCTGCGAGTCCATAAATAAGACTACCTTGTTTACCTTTAAGTGAGGTATTTGTTTTAGGGCTAAAAGAACCGCTCTAACTTCCCCATTGAAATTGGAGGCAACCCTTCCTACCGGTTCAGCCAAACTAAATACTGAGGAATAGACTCCCGCGCCCACGTTGGAGACAGCATCCAATGCTGACCGATCCGAATAAATATGCATCCAAATATTTTCGGAGGACTTTTCAGAAATGGTTTCTAAGGCTAGAGCCTTTAATTCGTAGCCAGCAGTATCTCCTTTTTTTACCTCTTTAACAAGGTGCAGCATTCCTTCGGCGAGATATTTTTGGCCGTCACTTACACATTTGGAATCATCTCCCATTGCAAGTCAACGTAAAAATGGTAAAATATTACTTTCCAAAACATGACTTATTATTCAAAAAACCAATTTTTGCGGTAATGGCGAGGTAGTAATTCGGAAAGAGGCCAACACTGCTTTCCACCTTCGCGGCAGATTATTTGGCAACACGCTCTGACGGAGGATCGCCCAACGCTTGCCCTCTCACTGTATCTCATGTAATTCTGCCGTTTTCTTTTTCACACTTGTCCAGAGCAGTCGCTTAGACGTTTCAAATGAAATGGATCCCTCCGGCTGGGTCCTACCTGCCGCTGATTTGGCTGGTCTGTCCGCTTTCTCGTTTCTCTTTATGCCGCAGTGGCTAGGGATCCATTATAAAACTACTTCTACTCCCCTTCTCGATTACTTCGTTAATATAAAGAAGTATAATATAGAAATAACTTAGTTTAAAAAAAAAAGAAGCAGAACCCTCTGATGTGAAATACTTCCTTCGACTTGTTGAAACTTGTTTGCATTCAAAATTGGATTCTAACAATTCAAAAAATTCATTGCAGTTGCACTTTATCGAAAAAACTTTTATCCAGTTTCTTTGGAATTGTAATTATTATATATTACAATATCTATAAGTGAAAATTGAAGATTTTATAGGAGGAAACTTGAACAACAAAAAAAAGTAAGGGCTTGAATGGATCACGAAGGGAGGTAAATATAACCTAGTGTATGTGAAAAATACTATTTTATTTGAATCATCAATAGATATGTCAAGCCAGGTGTTGTTGATAGTGATGTATGTGTGGGAGACTGGGTGAATCACAAAGAAAAGACCAAGACAAATCAGAAAACTACAAATAAGAAGACTTCACCCAAGAAATCTTCAATCATTACTATACTTATAATGAAAATACAAAAGGCTTGGCATGATAGTAAGATAAGTGAAGCTTATGGCCGAAAAATATTCCACTAATTTCTCTAAAGTGCTGGCGGCATTAATTTTCAAATGCACCCTGCTATCACCCAATAATACTGTTCGGTATTTAATATAAATTCAAATTTGCCGCCAACAACGTACAATATTATTTCTGAGGGGGTATTGTACTGCCTTGATAATAATTTACTAATCTATGAGGTTGTGTCCTAACTATTGAGAGGGGGTAACCTATTTATTCTTTCTCTCAAGTTAGTCGCCATGTAAGACTCGCTTGAGTAAGTCGCAAAGTATTATTATTATTCACAAAAGGGGAGGGCAAACCCTACGCTATCCAAAGCCTCCCAGGGCCCATATAGCTACCCCTAAAGAATAACAACCACTGGGACTAGAACGAAAATCCAGGCCCAGGTTTAAACCATCTAAGTTTCACCACAGACCGAACAAATCGGACCAAAACCTTAAAAGGACACAGCTTAAGTTCCTCTACCGATATCCTAGTCCGGCCGAAGGTCCTAAACCTAATCTCCTCACAACCCAAACAATTCGTCATCAGATGCATGGGTGTTTCCTACTCAGTCTCACAAACTCTACAAAAGGGGTCAGGCCCGAGTCCCATTATATAGAGATGTCTCCTTAAACCACAATGCCCAGTGAGGAATTCAACCAGATGTCTGAGGGAGGTCCGTGAAAGACATCGGACCCCGCTATTCAAAGCTCCGTCCAGGCCCCCAATGAGCATTTTAGACTGCCGACAACCCATTGCACTCATCCATAAGTGTGAGGTCATCCACGTCTGATAGCCCGACAAACATGTGCCAGAATACACACCAACAGCAGGCTCTGGACCAATGAAAGGGAGAGAGGCACCTAATTTGGCAAACCTATCCACCTCCTCATTCCCAAAAATTCCCATATGACCTGGAACCCAGACCAGAAGCACATCCTTTAATGAAGAAAGATCTTCCAGTCTTTTAGAACATTCCAACACCAATCTGGAAGTGAAGACACATGAATTAAGCGCCTTCAACGCAGCCTGGCTATCCGAGCAGATACAAACACCTTTTGGATTAGTGTTACGCACCCTCTCATCCAAAATACAGCAAAGAATTGCATAAACCTCAGCCTGGAAAACGGTGGCCCACTCACCAAGAGGCGCTACCAAATGATCTCCCGTCTCAAAACAGACAGCAACCCCAGACCTACCATCCATCCTGGAACCGTCCGTGTAGCATCGGAGATAATTCTCAGGAATCATACCAGACGGACCCAGGGTTAACCAATCTTCCCTAGAAGGCAACCTAACCCTGTAGGACTGACCAAAGACAAAAGTCTTCAAATTCCTATCAGAAGGGAAACCTGTAATGGGAATCCTTAAAAGCATCTCACGATAAATGGTGGAATGACCATATCGCTTACCCTGCCAAAAACCTGCCTGTTTAATTCTATAACCTACTTTCATTGCCTGGTTTTTCACCTCCACAAAGAGAGGTGGAATCCCTTACAAAGTCTCCATAGATGCGGTCGGTGTAGTCCGAAACGCACCAGTCACCGCCAGACAAGCCAAACGTTGGATTTCTTCCAACAGCTGCCTAGCGGATCGTGTTTCAATGCGACGCCACCACACCAAAGCCGCATATACCAATCTAGGTTTAATGACCATACAATAAATCCAGAACATCATCTGGGAGTGATTCCCCAGTTCTTATCTACAACTCTTCGACATTGCCAAAAGGAGATTATCGCCTTTTGATGTTGTGTCTTAACATGCTCCGACCAGTTCAATTTACTGTCGAGAACTACCCCAAGGAACTTCACTGATTTGCTAACCTGTATGGAAGTACCTAACAACCTAGGAGGTGTAAAACCTACTATCTTCCTTCTATGAGTGAATAGAATTGCCTGGGTCTTCATAGGATTAATGGAAAGACCCTTATCCTGTGCCCAACAATATACCATATTAAGGGCGCTTTGCATTAGGTAAAAAATAAAAGTTACTTTATACTTTTAATATCTTACAATTATCACACACATTTTTTTTTTTTTTTTTTTTTGCTCTACAATTAAACACTATTAAAAGTCTGTCATGCTGGAATTTCGCACAAATGATTTAACAAAACTAATAAAAAAAAAAAAAATTACACAGCAGAGTAATATGTCTTATAATATTCAGGGAGTCATGGAGTCGTCCTCAAAGGAGCCCTATGTTAGGAGTCGACCTCAAAGAAAGTTACGACGCTAAAAAGTTTGAGAACCACGGGTCCTAATATCTATTAATATATATATTAAAATACATTAATTTTAAAGAAAAGTCGTTGCAAACATTTATTTAAATAGTATTTAAAAAGGGAATCCTTAATGTTGTGTCTCCCCAGTATACCTATAAAATCACTTTTCCAATGATAATATTTCAAATAAATTATAATAGGCTTAAAAGAATGTAGTTTGTTTAGACAATGTAATAGGATCCAAAGATAGGGATCCATAGCAGAGGGAGAGAGACAAAAATGACATGACTCCTCTCTCGGACTAGAGTGGGGAGAAACTGCTTACATAATAGTGACGGGAGATATACGAGTTTTATAAATATAGCAGAGTTCACTCGGCAGTCACAACGTGTCATCTAACTTACTCTTTATCTCTCTACCATTCTATATATTTTAGTGTAAAGTCCAGGCAAACAGTGTCACTTTTTCATTATACTGTGATGGATGCAAGAAACTTAGAAATATATTAATTCATAAATAAATAAAAAATATCTAGATATGTGACATTCCCTTGCAAAAGGACAAGCCAGGTATATGGAAACAGTTACTGGAAAAATTTAAGAACAATTATGGCATTGTAATACCCCTTCTTCTCACAGGGGAGGAATTGAAGCAACGAAGAGAAGGGATTGTTTTTAAAGACAGTCAGACTTCTGCCTTCAAACAAGACAGTCGCAATTCTGCTTCCAAAGCCAGAACAGAACACTTCAGGAATCGCTCAGTGCCAATGATAGATATTTGCCTTTATTCTAGATATAGTTCTGATTTATAATTGTGATATTGTAACGTGCTTAAATTTGTTTAGAAAATAATAATATATTTATTTTAAAACCAGTGGTACTCTCTTGATTATTTCTTAATACTTCATTCTCTTTTAAACTTAATACTTACAAGCCCTTTTTCTACAACACCGTTCGTGCTACTTACTACAAATATACAACATCACACCATTACAGTACAATACAGTGTTCAGCCATATCTAGTTTATCAATCTAAACCTAAATATTTTCTCTCCTTCATCATACCCATTATATGAATATAGTCGGAGCTATTTTCGACAAAAATCCTAATACTGAAAAGCCGCTTATTCTTCTCGCTTAAAATTCTTTGACGGAAACTTTCGAGACTGAAACCGCAGCTCATATTTAACCGGATTAGGTATCTAGTTTCGGCTTCCTGTGATTGTTAGTTTTTGTAAGCATAATCAAACATATATACAGTTCAAACTCTAAAAATACTAATTTTTTTTTTTACCTGAATACCTCAAAACTATAGTTTCTGGAGAAAATTAATTCGAAAATTTCATTAAATACAGTCGCAATATTTCATGTTACACTTTTAAGATAAAGTAAAAACTGATATCTATCAAAAGATCTAGGCAAACAATGTTCCATTTAAAGAACCTTCACTTAATTTTTCAAAGCTTTTTATTTACTATTACGTTAATTATTATAACTGCAAGTACTTAAATGTACACAACATAATGAAATATATCTAGTCAATTAATATTATTTGCTGAAACATCATATAACTTTATTAAGTATTCTTCATGCAATAAACATCGCTCTTTTACATCTACAATTACTTCTAAGAATTATCGATAATATTATTTCTTGGAGACGTAGCTGTAGAAAGTTATCTTTATTCAATGAGTACACAGAAATATTAATCATTAATTCAAAAACTTCCGGTTAAATACTATATCTTGAGTCACGACAGGGAGAAAACAGAAATGTCTATTTAAGTTGTAATAAAGAAAAGAAAACTTGCCATTTTCTTCTGGATCAAATTTTATACTTCCGTTTTTTTTTTTAAATTAGCAGAACAATATTTTCAGAAATACAAAACACATTTATGATGTAAAAAAGTTCATCCTTTGTTTAGGGGAACAAAAATTTCAAATTCAGTTTCATGACTCACTTTCCCTATTGAAAAAACAAAAACAAAAACAGATTGTTAATCAAGTAACAGATAGATTGTTTAATAAATTAAATGATTTTTTAAACAAAACATATACAATATAATAATAAATAATTAATTAAAAACTATTTAAACTACAAAATGTTATTGATGAGAAAATCGTTTTGTATTGAGGCGTGAGAATTAACAAGCAATTAAGGTATAAGAATAATACATAAAAAAAAATAAATAAAAAATCAAAAGCGACCGTTAGACAATTTGCGGAGAACACACAAGAGAAGAGATGATAGTTCGTGAGGAGAGTAAGCTCGCCATCCCTCCACCAGAATGCGCGCACTATCTCTTTATAATAATATGTTTATATATTACATACATAAACTATATATATATATATATAATATTTCCCCGTTAACTTTTTGGCCAGCTCTTACTGTACAGCAATAGTCGTGATCCAAAAGGAATACACGTTGTGTAATTAATTATCACCTGTATAAAAGGTTATCAATTAAAATGAAAGCTATCTGTATTTAAAACAAAACAAAAAAAATGTATTATATATCTTACAATTAACTACTTCTGGCCTTATTTATAAAAATAATTTAGAGAAATGTTTTTTAAATATAATCCTCCCAAGAGAGCAATATTTGTCAATTCCTGGTGATAGTTAAGTAAATAAACCTAAATTTGGTACTAATTAAGTATTGGTTTTGCAGCAAATGTGGTTTAATTACCATTTATGTACGAGCAGTCTGACGAGAGGTAAGGCAGGCATGATAATAGGAGCAATTATGGATAGGAGCATCTGAAGAAGCTGATCCTAGAGAGCAATAGTACCTGCAGATTCTACGGGGATATTGAGGAGACTCCAATACTGACTCCTAGAGGAGACTCCTATCGGACTGTGACACTATCATCCAGAAAAGGTCTGTAAGGTTTGGTACCTACCGAGTGGAAGATATACCCGGATAACAACCTATCTTCCCAGAATATGAGATTTCTCAGAGAAGTTTTTAATTTGGAATAAGCGCTTTAAGAAAAAGGATAAGCTCAGTGATAGAGCGCTGGATCCCCTCGCAAAGTTTCCGGGTTCGAATCCAGAAGGGTCTCATTATATTATCTCTTCCTGGAAGACTTACTTCTCGCCTGCGCTATCTGTAATGAGAGAACACTGCCTGCGTGCACTGAGAATGCTCCAAGTGGGGACATATTAGATCTTTAAAGTCGAGTGCACTAACCCCTAAAAAAAGGAGGTAGTCTCATTGTGACTAGTAGGAGGGCATAATAGACCTCTTTTTTGTCACAGTGCTATTTGCCCCTTCCCACAAAAAAAATGTTGGGAAATGTAAGAATTGTTGTTTGTGTTATTAGGTCGAATATCTTCAGGAACATCGAGATTATAGACAAGTACCAGCTTCACTTCTCCTTAAAATTTAATATACGTAAAGTATAGTTTGTTTTGGATATTTGGTTGTAAATGAAAAATTTGGAATAAACTGAAACTAGTAAATGTTTCCTTCCACCCCAAAATACCATTGACATAATATAAAGAGCTGGGGGAAGGGTGCATTCAATCACCCTAAGGTGCAAAACCCATCACAATTCCAATCACAGTGGTCAAGATAAACATCAAATAAATATGTAGCCAATATCAATTCATATATCGTATCATATTTTCTACACTAGGCCTTCTTATAGCAATCAGGCACGTCCGATAAGAATGTGCTGATTCGTTTGTTCAATCGTTCAAGTTGGGTATTATCAATCCTTATTATACCTGACCAAGCGTATACATGCCGGAAGATATACTCGGAGCATTATTCTGTAACTATATACTCTCATTATTGTCATGTATAGTTAACTAACTATATTCATATTACCGAAAAGGTAACTAGCACATTTTATGCAGCCTAGCAGACACGTTTTTATTACAATATGTCAGATTTGGTCAAAATAGACTTAACTAGTCAAAATTAGGAAAAAGAGACATAAAATGGAAGAAAACTTTGTCGGTTCATCCCAATAACTTCAGAAATTAACAACTCATTTAACTCATAGCAGTTTCTTATTGAGGATGTAGGAATATAGCCGACTATACATATATGGCGGCAAACAAGGCTTGCTGGAAGAGAGATTTTAGGCACGCTGTGGTTCCCTTGCCGTGTAGTTTAGACATTCGCTACCTAAGTGCCGCTTACCAACTGTAGCTTCCCACTTTTTCTCAAGACGCTCAGTCAAAAACCGACTTTGCCCTCATGGGAATCTAACTCTGAATTCTCGGACTAGACCAACGCCTGAGTACATATTTAAAAAGCAAATTTCATGCTGAAGTGTTAGTGTCATGTTTGAATAAATGGATTCAATAAATAAAAAATATTATTCCTTAAACAACATCAAATGTTATTATATAATAACATACAATTTATTGGCCACTATGATGCAATTTTATAGAACTGTGAACAAAAATTCAGTAGAAAGCAAGAGCTAGATTCACAAGGAAGATTAATAAAATTAAGAAAACACGATTTTATACCTAGATTTTATGAAAAACACCGTGTTAGAAAAGGCGGATAATGCAGCCTAATTAATATTAATTTCCAAAATTATGTCTAATTAATCATATTTAACCACAAAAAAGAAATAAAATGTGTTAAAAAATATCCTTCAAACCAGTAATAACAAGATCAAAAGCAAAAGCTAATAAACATAATTTTCCTCTTAAAATAATTTCTAGTGAAAAATTGTGTAATTCAAAAAGTTAATTAAGAAGAAAATTGATAAAAATTAAAGTACAAAAAATCTTCTTAAGTTTAAAAATGTGGCAGAGTTTTTTATATTAAATGATGTAACTTTGCGTGTTTGTATTAATTAAAGGAACGTAAATAAACTCACCTGTATAATCTGTTTCAATTTTATAGTTTCCTTTAATTTTACCTCATTAAATTAAATTAATTTCAGTAGATAAAATTAATTCTTTTATAAAAAGAGTAGATAGTTTAATTTGTGGAAGTACGATTTTACTGAATTTTTTTTTCGCGTTTTTCTCAAAATACCGTGTTCCAACGATGTTCTTTAAAATCCTATACTATCTACACAAATGAATCGCTATCACTTGAATTATAGCATGTTTTCGGGAGGTTCTGGGGGACTTAAGCTTCCTTATCAAGCGTTACTTCAATATAATATATGCTTTACCACTTATAATAAGTATACATTCTCCAGAATTTGTGTTAAGGTAAATATTTGATCGTCCTCACGCGTTGGTCTAGTGGCGCGCACTCAGCTTCCTTGCGAGAATTCAGGATTCGATTCCCGTTAGGGCAATGTCGATGTTGACCCCCAGCATCGTGATAAAAAAAGGGAAGCTACGGTTAGTAGCGCCCTAGGTAGCGAAGGCAGGAACTAAACGGCGTGGGAATTAAGGCGTGCTTACCACACACCCCTCCTCTATTCAAATCGCCGTCTCGCAAGCCTTGGCCCTTCATGGGCTATGTTGCGCTATAGGTTTTTTTTTTTTTTTTTTTAAATATTTGATCTGACGTTGACTTTATAAAGTTTAACTGTTAGTCTTGTATATTTTCCAAAGCGTAAGGGAACAGTCTATCAAATATTACATTGGAGAGAACTTCGTAAGATGTATTTAGCAGAGAGATATCCCTTTAATTCCCACATGTTATAGGGTCAACTTTCTTGTTATCAAGCACACCACATCATTATTCCATTCATTACACATTCTCTTCTCTTCCCTTCCTTATACGTTATATCAGGTATGCGATTTCCATTAAAAAATCTTGGCCCAAAAGCATATATATATATATATATAAAGAGAAAGAGAGAGAGAGAGAGTTTTACGTGAGATTCACTCTTATGAGAAAATGAAAGCCCATTGTACTTGACGCATGATCAAAGCTTGAACTGGTGCTTGAGATGATCAACTAGTTAGAAGTCATCTCTCTACACAAATTGAATTAAAACCATAATCTGATGATGAATGAGCATTCTAAACCGGTCAGAAACAACAATATTATGCATGCTACGGTAGATAAAATCATAGATGTTCTCAGTACATTTGAATGATACAATAGTTTAATTTTGTTTAAAAAACAACAAATTTAGTCCAATGAATAGGCTTAACGTAAACGAGCTTAACGATTTAGGTTAATGGACTGGCCAACCAAAGCTTTTACCTTAAACCAATGTACAGTATTTGCAGTTATTTTGTTAATTAATGTGCTTTGTCAGCAGATCACCACACCACAATTTTCTATGTACCGAATTTAGATCAGAATTTAACATAAATTAAAAACATCTGATGTAAAAACACTTATACGACCTTCTCTTATTCAATTAATACAACTTAAGTGCAATGTTCAAATGTTTAGATGGGCTGGCCAGACAAGATATATTATATCCGAGTGACCGTTGTGGCCGCCCTGTCAGTTTAGATTTAAAGCTAATTGAGAGGACCCCAAAACACCTACAAAATATATGTATTTTTTTTTTATGTTTGAAATAAATGTGATAGGTTTTAATCTGTGCAGTGAGCATTTCAAGTTTAAAGAAAATCGTTAGAGCGATTTCCAAAAAAAGTCAAAAACCTATTCTGTAAACTTGCAACATTTGGTTAACCTATTTTCTTCAAATCCAGTTTCTCCAAAATTATATATGGAAGATATAAACTATACACTGTACTAAAGTGGCACATTACAGGTCGGCAAAATGCATTACAGTTCCCTTAGAAATCCCCCCAAAAAAATCACTTCCCCGGGACAATGTATATTAGGTACATATAAAAGTTATAAGTATTGATTTATATAATAGTATACAAAATTTAAAGAAAATCACAGTTTGAATTCGAAATCTGTTACACAAATACAAACAGTATAATATAATAATTAATGTAGGTAACTGGTTCGACTGTCTCCGTACGTGTCCGGCATTCGTTCGGGAAGATATAATCACGATTTTCATCAAATAACCTCCCATAAAACATTTTCAATTGATAAACAAAGTCAGAAAGTTCCGCGTGTTCGCGGAAAGCCTTCATGTCAGATAGCGAGGTGATAGCGAAACGGAATTTCCAATTTGAGCTTCATGGGATATGTGTTTGTATATACACTTAGAAAAACACACACCCAGACCTTTCGTTAACATATTTTTTTTTCTCAGAGGACCTCAAAACAAGTAGTTCCGTTGAAAACTCCATTTCGAAAACTGGACCGATTGCACTACGTCCTATTACCAACAGTAACAGAAAGTAAAAATACCGTTTCTTTTTTACTTCCTCTTTCTTATTCCTAAGTAAGAGGAAATATTGCAATCGTGTCAAATTTTCGATATCCAGTTTTCACCGGAAATATCCGTTTTGAGGTCCCGTGAGCCCAAAAAGTGGTTTTTAGCAAACGGTCTGTGTGTGTGTTTGTATTTATGTGAACAGCCATAGCTCAAAAACGAAAAACCGTAGAAAGTTGAAACTTGATATTCCGTTTAGGTATGACCGTGGGAGCTGACAGTATGTTATCTGTCAAAATTCCTCAACCGAAAGTACCACTTTACTAGTTGTTTTTTTTTACTTTTCTGCGATTTCCTCAAAAATGCTCCGACGATTTTCTTTATACTTGGTGTATCAACTACACATAGAAAGAGCTACAATTTTTATTTGAAACATTTCTCCGGGGAAATTCATTTAAGGGCACTTTTGCGGGAGGGATGGGGGTTTAGGTTTTCATCTAAAGTGCTATTTCAAGTTTATTGAACAATTCTGTCATCTAAATAATGTTTAATTAGAATTAATTATGTTGTTGAAATTCTGAGTTTTTGAAAAAAAATCAGATGACCGAAAGTGCGTTTACATTACCACTTTACTAAATAATTTTTTCACTTTTTTGCGACTTTCTCAAAAATGGCTGCAACGATTTTCTTGATACTTGGTATATAAACTACACATACAGTGATCTATCTACAACTTTTATTTAAAACATTTCTCTGGAAAAATTCATTTACGGGCACTTCTGAGGGAGGAGGGTGGGATAATGTTTTCCTCTAAAGCTATCCTAGTTGATTATATAATTCTATCATTCAAACAAAATTAATTAGAAATAAATAGATGGTCAAAATTCCGAGTTTTAAGAAAAATAGTAAACCGGAAGTGCGCTTTTACTGAACAGTTTTTTTCAGTTTTCGATGAATTTCATTAAATTTAGTGCACAAACTATCAAAATTTGTCAATTATAATTTTGAGAACTGGAGTAAGAGAAAGTTGTGTGAGTGTTTCATACCAGATTTTTTTTTAATTTGATATAATGATTCAGATTTTATTTTATTTAATGTTGAACCTCCAAACAATAAAAAAGAGTTCAAATTATCATCACTCCTAGTAATGGCAATAATTATCATGTATTTATGTATCATCAAATTGAAAAATAAATTTTTGCAAATTAATGGGGACCAAAAAGAAAATATTCAGCTTAATAAAATAAATAATAAAAAAGGAAAATAGATAAAAAGATGATAAATCCTTAAACTTTAGCAGTGACTTCAATGTACAAGTATTAAAGAGCGTCCCTCTAGTCGTGTTTTCTGAACACAATTTTAGCTTGTAAAATAAGTGGAGCTAAAATCTACACATGGCATTTATGTAAATATATATCTCCGCTGTGGTTTAGGGAGACCACAAGAATACAGATGATTTATTCCAGTGAAATTCATGATTTACTACTTTCTTCCTACATGAATTCCTATGCTGCCTTATTTGTTATATTAACATTTTGTGATATCAGTTACAATATTACTTCCAATTTATAAATACGATGATATTTCTTTAGCAGATGAAAGAAAGAAAAACATTATTTTATTTACAGCTTAAAATACAGTATACTAATCAACTGTAGGAATCAAAACAAACAAAAATCTGGTGTGAAATCACAAAAAACTGAAAAACCTATTCATCAGTAAAGTCGCACTTCCGCTCAACCGATTTTCAGCAAACTGAGAATTTTGGCAACATGTATAATTATAATTAATTTTATTTATTTCACAGAATTGTATAGTACATTGTTGAACTGAAATAGCACTTTAGAAGAAAACATAACCCCCATCTCTCCACCAAAAGTGCGCTTAAATAAATTTTCCCGAAGAAATGTTTCAAATAATAGGTCTAGCTTTCTTTACGTGTAGTTGATATATCAAGTTTAAAGAAAATCGTTAGAGCCGTTTTCGAGAAAATCACAAATAACTGGAAAAAAAATTTACATTCAGTAAAATGGCACTTCCGGTTGATGGATTTTGCCCGAAATCGTCGTGTCTGATGCGGTGGTAGTACCTAAACGGAATACCAAGTTTGAGCTTCCTCCAACTATTCGTGTTTGAGATATTCTTTACACACATATACTGACCATTTTCTAAAAGCCAATTTTTTTGGACTCAGAGGACCTCAAAAACGTGTATTTCCGGCACGTTCGCAATACTTCCTCTTACTAATTATTGGATAAGAGGAAGTAACAATATATTGAGCAGGCTAGTATTTTCATAACTTTACTTAAGGTTTTTCACTGAATCATTTCGTATTCCTCTGTACTTAAACATTGGTATTCAAAGTTTTGAGCTTCTTTTTAGGAGGAACTGAGAATATTGATTTAAAAACAGAAATTTTCAAGATCAAAAGTTATATAGATAATGAAGAGCAGAGAAAAATAAAGTATTGGTTATTAACGGTATTCCTTATTTATTTAATAAGAATTTAATTAAAAAAAATGTTCAAGAATTTATTTATGGAATTATAATGAGTCATTAGTTTCAAATATTTATAGGAATAAAGATAAAAATTCGTCAACCTTTATCACTAATATATTTAAAATTGATTAGTTTGAATTTTTAAAATATCTTTTTAGAAAAGTTAAAAAAATAAAAAGAAATTTCTTAATTTGGAATTGCAAGAGTGTCTGATGGAAATAAGCAAATTTTTATTAATGAAGCGATTGTGTTAAAAACAAATCGTCATTTTTAAAGAAGTCAAGGAAATACAAGAAAAGAATTAAATTAAATATATTTGGTTCAAGAGAGGTGTCAGCTTCTTTTTGATTTCCCTTTTCCAGTTAAAGTAAATTGATCATCCGATTTTTACGGATGTGGGATACTTGAAACGACATGCTACCCTCAAAAATGCCATTCTGTAATAGTGCAATTATATTTTTTTTCTTTCACTTTCTCAAATTATATGAGAGGAAGTATTGTCAATGAACGAGAACAATTTTCGTAACTTGATTCTCAAAGAAATAAATGTTTTGAGGTCCTCTAAGTACGAAAAAATCTGGTGTAAAAAGCTCACACAACAATCTCTTACTACAGTTTTTTACTTTCTGTTACTCCTAGTAAGAGGAAGTATTGTAATGTGTCAAATTTTCGATATGGAGTTTTCACCGGAAATATCCGTTTTGAGGTCTCCTGAGTCCAAAAAAGTGGTTTTTAGCAAATTTTGTAAGTGTGTGTGTATATATGTATGTGAACAGCCTAGCTCAAAAACGAAAAACCGTAGAAACTTGAAACTTGATATTCCGTTTAGGTATCACCATAAGATCTGACAGTACGTTATCTGTCAAAATTCCTCAACCTTTTTTGCGATTTTCTAAAAAAAATGGCTCCGACGATTTTCTTTAAACTTGGAACATCAACCACACATATAAAGAGCTACAACTTTTATTTGAATCATTTCTCGGGAAAAATGCATTTAATGGCACTTTTGGGGGAGGGGTGGGGTTTAGGTTTTCACCTAAAGTGCTATTTCAGTTTATTAGACAATTCTGTCATCTAAATAATGTTAATTAGAATTAAATATGTAGCTGAAATTCCGAGTTTGAAAAAATCGGATAACCGGAAGTGCGTTTACTTTACCACTTTATTAAATGATTTATTCTCTTGTTCGCAATTTTCTCAAAAATGGTTCCAACAATTTTCTTGAAACTTCTTATATAAGCTAAACATGCAAAGATCTACAACTTTTATTTTAAACATTTCTCTGGAAAAATTCATTTAAGGGCACTTTTAGGGGAGGGGCGGGATTGTTTTTCTCTCAAGTGCTATCATAGTTGATTATACAATTCTATCATTAAAACAAAATTAATTAGAAATTTAGTAAACCGGAAGTGGGCTTTTATTGAACAGTTTTTTCAGTTTTCCACGAATTTCATTAAATTTGGTACACAAACTATGAAATTTGTCAATTATAATTTTGAGAACTGGAGTAAGAGAAAGTTGTGTGAGTGTTTCACATCAGATTTTTTTTTTTTTTTTTTAATTTGAGGCGTCAACATCTATGGTGGTTGGCGCCCAGACCCTTCTCAGTGCACTGCCGGTTACCGGACAGTGAGCTGTAGAGGCTCCTAAGAAAAAAAAATCTAAGGGCAACACAGCTGGACACGATCCCAGACCCTCAGCGTGGTAGTCCCGTGCGCTAACCACCGTAGCTACTCCTACTACACTTAATACAATTACAAAACTGACTAACTCTCTATAATTTGGACATCTTATCTTCAAAGCTCTGACATAAATATAAAACGTTGCGGTCAAGTTGGGAGAAAATTTTTCATTCATAAGTATGTAAATTGCAATAAGCGAAGGTCGTAATGAGTGTTTCTCATCAGATTTTTTTTTTTTACAACTTAGCAAGAGATTAATTATTGTCGTTTGTAAAATATTAACTATTGCCCAAATAGAGTTAAAGGAACCGAGGTAAATCTTCCAGAAGTTGTTCAATTATTCCTTCTCTCTTTATACAAAAAAAAAAAAAAAAAAAGAAAAAAAAAGAAAAAAAAAAAAGCTCAAATCAGATCCTTGATCAAAAAACATATATTGAATTAAAAGGCTTGGTCTCTCTCTCTTGAAGCATTAATATTTTTTAACTCAATATGTTTGACCTCAAAGTATTGACTTACCAAAGTGTAGGCGTTTTTCAACAAGGTTTTTAGTATTGACCGAAAATAATAATTATAGATTTATAAAAGTTTGTATAGTTCCTGAATGTTTCAGACAAATGGTTCTTTTGATTGAAATAGAATTTATTTAATTCAATATTAAAGTTTTTGGTGTTCATTAAGACCGCTATATTCAATGTTGTAAATTGGATGTTGAGGTTCGGTCATACAAAAGAACTCTTTTTAAATTTTTCTACCGACGTTTCGACAAATTTATTACCTTCTTCAGGGTAAAAATTTTCAGTTACAATTACAGTAGTAATTACTCTAGTTCGACTGTGACATACCATCACCTATACCATCTTTCATCATCAACTTAGAATCTACCATTAACATCTATACCATCTACACTTGGTGATGGTATGTCACAGATTAAACTAAAGTAATTTTTTTTTTTTTTTATAATTTAAGGCGCTTCAACATCTATCTATGGTCATTAGCGCCCGGAACCATCTCAGTGCACTGCCGGCCTCCTGACAGTGTTCTCTTGCTACAGACAACACTGTCCATCACCGAACAGTGAGCTTGTAGAGGCTCCTAGGAAGAAAAAATCTAAAAAAATCTACCCCCGCGTAGGAGTCCAACACGCTAACCACTGAGCTAATCCCTTCCCTAGAGTAATTACTACTGTAATTCTAACTGAAAATTTTTAGAATTGCCCTGAAGAAGGCAATAAATTTGCCGAAACGTCGGTACAAATTTAAAAAGAGTTCTTTTCTATGACCGAACCCTGAACATCCAATTTACAACATTTAATATTATATATACTTAAGATACACTTTTCTCGCATCAAACTCTATTTTCAAGATATTCTTTTCATTAGGGAGGCTGGTTTGGAGATTTTATAATCGAACTTTGAAGATTTTGAATCATTTTTAGGACATTGTAATGTAATGTAATGTTTTGGATGTTCGTTACGACCGCTATTCTTAATATACTTTTAAAAAAAAGGATATTGAAGTTCAGCCAAAGAAAACACTTTTTTCAAATTTTCACCAACGTTTCGGCAAATGTAATTGCTTTCTTCGGGGTAAAAATTTGCCGAAACGTCGATGAAAATTAAAAAAAAAAAAAAATTTTCTTTGACCTAACGTCCAAATATCCTTTTTACAATATTGAAATGTAACACAACATTAAGGTAAATTTTATCAGTCGTATTTATATTGCCGAACTTAGCCAAAATTCACCAAATTCAAACTTGGTGAATTTTCTCTGGACGATAGATGAAAATCTGAAACAGTCAGGAACAATGAAGGAAAGGATTTTGAGTTTCGGTCTTTTTTAACCAAAAATAAAAAAAACTTAAATTTTTGCCAACGTTTCGACAAATATATTGTATTTTTCAAGGCCTACAACTTAAATACAATAGGTTATTTTTTTGAAATTCAAAATCCAAACAAAAACAAAAAAAAAACAGAAAGTAATATAATTAAATTAGGGATTATTTAAATAAAACTGTTTTTTGGTTTACTTCCTCAAAATAAAACAACTATAAAAACTAATAAAAAATCCTTTAAACATATCCAACGTGAATTAATATATAATTTATAAAATTAAGTCCATATTTTAAAAATTATTATTACTTTCTGTTTTTTTTTGTTTTTGTTTTTGATTTGCTTTCAAAAAATACCTATTGTATTTATATGTTGTAGGCCTTGAAAAATACAATATATTTGTCGAAACGTTGGCAAAAATTTAAGTTTTTTTTATTTTTGGTTAAAAAAAGACCGAAACTCAAAATCCTTTCCTTCATACAAGTAACGGTCGAGAAGAATCTTCCATAGTCAGGAACAATATAAATATGCGTGCTGCGAAGGATAAAATACCAGATGTTAATACCAGTATTGCGAACCCATCCACATATTCAACATTTATATAATATAATAATAAGATCGATTATTGCTTGAATAAAATTCTTACATTTGATTAACTGAATAAAACAGGTTTAATGAGTTTATTGGGGTTTTCCCTAAAGAATTTAGGACGCATTTTCCTGTTTTTCATATTCTCGGGATGAAGTACGGACCTCAATATATAACAGGCAAATCATAAAAAATTATATTCACAATCTTGATACAGTGTAATGATTACTTATTTCTATGAGATATTTGACAAATGATCGATATTTTCAATAATTTCCTCTAACGAATTATTTGTTGCAATTAATTAAACAATGTGCTATTTTACCAAATGACGCATTTTCCCCGAATCAATTTATTTGAACTGTAAAAAGAAGTACCTTTAATTTTTTAATTTTTTTTTTTTTTACTGGAAAAATTGCTAATAACCATTATTTATCCCACTTAATAATGTGAGGCCTGTTTGAATGGATAAAAACCAGTATATTCCACTAATAATCACAAGATTTTAATTTCCCGTAAACCCATATTATGAAACTAAATATTCTACACAAACAATAACTTGAAATATATCCTTGTATTAACGAACCAATATTTAGATAGATAAATCATATCATCTAAACAAGAATATTTGAAGCAATTAAATGTTTCGTCAGTTTCTGCGTTCAATTTTAAAAAATTAAATTTTACATCTACTGAATTATGTATATTCAAATATAATTCTTTTAAATGTCCACATTAGAAATTAATTATTTATTCTGAACCAGAAATTAGCTGGTAGAATTAATCAACAAATAATACTTGTCTATATGCAGCCTGAGGGTCCATATAAATAATTGCATATAACACAAATTATTTTATAAGAATATTATAGCCAGACATTGTTATGTAAGAAGTGATATAGTAAATACCAAAAAGAATTATTATAACATTTATTTTCCTGAGAGATTTTATGTTTCACAAAAGAAAGCTCACATATTTTATGAAAACATCAGCTAAAACAGATGTTTGATTTTGTAAAATTATTGTTGATGTTGACAGATCATTAGATTATAATAAAAATATAATTTTCTTTATTGTACTGTGGACATTATCATTAAGGTATGCTATGGCAACTTAAAATTCAAGAATTACAAACTACGAAATAAATAGTTAAATAGTAAAAAAAAAAAATATGTATATATATATATATATATAAAAATATGTTTATAATTTGTATAATATGATATCGCGTTAATGTTTCTGTCTATAGCTAATATATACAGTGTTGCGTAAATTAAAGTGTATTATAGGACACATAATGGTTATTTACTTGGCCAGAGAGTATAATCTCACATTCTGGATACTCATCTTTAGGTTTGCCTATGCAAGCAAAGCAAATATGGCAAATTAGAACAAATTAGAACTTTATCTTGAAACTCAGAATTTTGGCCATCTATTTATTTCTAATTAATTTTGTTTGGATGATAGAATTGTATTTTCCAGAGAAATGTCTTAAATAAAAGATGTAGATCTTTGCATTTTTATTTTGTATACAAAGTCTCAAGAAAATCGTCGGAGCCATTTTTGAGAAAATCGCGAAAAAATGAAAGAATCATTTAGTAAAGTGTCAAAACAAACGCACTTCCGGTTATCTGATTTTTTTCAAACTCGGAATTTCAACAACATATTTAATTCTAATTAACATTATTTAGATGACAGAATTGTCTAATAAACTGAAATAGCACTTTAGATGGAAACCTAACCCCACACCTCCCCAAGAAGTGCCCTTAAATGAATTTTCCTGGAGAAATGTTTCAAATAAAAGTTGTAGCTCTTTGTATGTGTAGTTGATATACCAAGTTTAAAAAAAATCGTCAGAGCCATTTTTCAGAAAATCGCAAAAACGTAAAAAAAAACAACTAGTAAAGTAGGTTGAGGAATATTGACACATAACGCACCGTCAGATCCCATGGTGATACCTAAACGTAATATCAAGTTTGAACTTTCTACGATTTTTCGTTTTTGAGCTATGCTGTTCACATACATACACACATACACACATACACACACACACACACACACACACACAGACCATTTGCTAAAAACCACTTTTTTGGACTCAGGGGACCTCAAAACGGATATTTCCGGTGATAACTCAATATCGAAAATTTGACACGATTACAATACTTCCTCTTACTAAGAGTAAGAGAAAGTAAAAAGACTACAAAAACTGATAAGAATTATAGAGTAACCTCTTAATGTTGTCCATTGAAAAGGGGGAACTAATTCAGAAATGTTCTACAAATTAGGTTAGAGTTAAGAAAAATTTTGTCATGTTTTCTAATATTTAAATAATTGTTAAATCGATTGTTACGGCGCTAATGACCATTGAAGTAGATGCATATAATAGAAAAATTATTAAATCGATTTCAAAAAGTTAAAATGAATGTTTTATTTACTTTAATATATTAATAATATTCGACCTAGTTTTATTTACTTGAAAGAGGACAACATAGTTTTGTTTTTTTTAATCTTTTGAGATTAAATATCGCTTTCCAATCAGTTTAGATTACAAGTACAATTTCAGCTGTTTATAGCGGAATAATTGTTGGATTATTCAACTATTGCAGAAAAATATTACGTTAAGTTTAAATTGTTGTATAAAAATACCTATGGAGCAACAGCCCAGCCCATAAAGCTTACAGACGGCGATTTGTATAGGGGGGACAAGTGGCAAGCACGTCGCGGTTTACTCGCCGTTTAGTTCTGACATTCACTACCTAGGTGCGCTGCCAACTGTATATCTTCCCGCTTTTTCTCACAATACTGGGTCAACACCGACTCAGCCTTCACGGGAATCGAATCCTGAATTCTTGCTCGAAAGGCGAGTGCGCTAGCCACTAGACTAATGCCTGAGGATAAAATTGTTATATATAAAATAGTTAAGTTTTTGATCGTTGTTTTTCAAATAAGCAAAATAATATAATAATAACACAACAACCTCTTTCTAGCAGTTAACTCGTCAATTTTTCCTTGACAGAGTTTTTGAAGGACATGATAAATGTCCGAAACGTCGAAAAAATAAACTTTTTCAAAGTCAAAAAGTTTTTTTCTTTGACCCTTCCCAAACATCATTTTGCTCTTTAAATTGATATATTTTATATTTAACGTAAAATGTAGAAGAGTTTTAGGATAACTTGAACATTCTAAATAACTACAAAAAAAAACATTTCAATATGCCAGAATATTCCAAAATTGCGTAGCTTTTCGGAATTTCATCAATATATAAGTCAAAAGCTGTAAATTCTACTAGTACAGAGATATAAAATTATTGAGTTCATTTGGTTTTAAAAGTTTTATTAACATAATTAAAACTGGGTTATAAAATTTGTTTAATTAAACTTTATTTTTTATTTACTTCATTCTTTTTTTTATAATACAGAATCCAGTCATCTATCTTTTATTTTAAACTAATATAATATCATTAAATTTTTGTAACAATATTTTTCTACGTACAAGTTTGTACATAGTTAATACGAGTTATATTTCTAACTGCCTCGTATGTACAGTTATTCTTCGTTTTATTCTTTTGAGACAACATTTAATTCAAAAATTTGTCTGTTCATTTATTCTATTTTTGATTAAACTTTTTATAAATTTCGGGTTTTCTAGTGTCTTCTTTGCGCTTAGATTTTAACAATATCATCGGTTATTACTAATAGTTTTGTTTTAATAGTTAGCTGGCAAAGTTACAGCCCTTTCGGGTATATATATATCGAATATATGTATATATATATCGAATATATGTATATATATATCGTGCGATAAATATCATATGTTTTCCATCACTTAGAACTAATTCAAGGAAAAGATTCGATAAGTCTTAGCCAGTGTACCAGGTTGTAGTAGAATCCGAAGAGAGGGATCCAAAGCAGAGAGAGAGAGAGAGAGAGACAGAATCACTCTCTAGTTTCAGCCAGACTAGAGTGGGAGAAACTGTTTAAATACGGCTGTGTCAGCCATAGGGGGAGTCTACCAACAGTCTTGCAGCAGAGTTCATACAGCAGACACAACGCGCCATCAACCTTTCTCTTTACCTCTCACTACCATTTTATATATTTTAGTGTAAAGTCCAAGGACACGAAGAGAGGGATCCAAAGCAGAGAGAGAGAGAGAGAGAGAGAGAGAGAGAGAGATAGGATCACTCTCTAGTTTAGCCCAGACTAGAGTGGGAGAAACTGTTTAAATGCAGCTGTTTCAGCCATAGGGGAGAGTCTACCGACAGTCTTGCAGCAGAGTTCATACAGCAGTCATAACGCGTCATCAACCTTTCTCTTTACCTCTCACTACCATTTTACTTCTAGTTTATTTATCAATCTAACCCAACTTCTCACCTTCTCAAACCTATTATACAGGTCTCATATTAACGGCACCTAAGAAGAATTTGATTCAATTAAGAGTTGAATTTGATTCGACTAAGAGTTTTGCCTCCATTGGTAACTTGCTTTGTATAACGTTTCATCTTTCTCTGATTCACTGCAATTTAGGCTGACGTGCTGTTACAACCAAGTGTAATACAGGCAACTTTTGGCAAAGCAAGTTAGTGGTAAAAATTTAAACTACTGGCTGGGCATAAATTGTTTCACCTCACCTTGCTTGTAACACATAGAAATGTATTTACAAATAAATTGATAATTTTGAACATTCATAAAGACAGATAAAAATCACTATTTACAAATACATCAAGGAAGTAAAGGAACAGTTATTTTCTCAGACATAATAAATGTACGTCATTAATTTTTTTTTTTCTAATAATTGATTAATGAACTAATAAATGTTTTTATATAAAAAAAAAAGTCATTAATAATTAAAGAGTAATAAAATAAAGATAATAATAGAAGATAAAGGATAATATAAGAAAAAAGTAGGTACCCAGCTATCCGCTCTGTTGAAGGAACATGAACAATTGTGGTGCATTGACTTATTATTATTAGTTGCTTTTGTCCTATTGTTTGTTACCTCCAAGAATTTCGGCATCACTTTTAATTAATTTTCATATTAACGACCTATAACGCCCTTTTCTCACAAGCTCAAACTTATATGAAGTAATGACCGCCTAAGGGAAAGAATGTAGCAATCTTCTACAATCTCGAAGATGTGTTCTACACTCTAAAGACGAAAATTATAAAGATGGAATGCGGTTTGGTTATTGGCTTTATCTTCTACTCAATTATTTACTTCCTAATAATGCTTTATAACTCTTCATTGGTTTTTCGTTTTACTCATTTCTATTATTTATTACAATAATATTTGTATTTATCATCGGCAATCTCATGACGTGATCAATGTAAATATACATTGTAATTTCTTTCTAGATATTATTTTCATAATTTATTTTAAAGGATGAAACTTCAGCTTTTTGTCATTAAGAGATTCTTTTTCTAAGGACGAATTCACAAGTATATAAGTAAAAAAATCTGATGTGAAACACTCGCACGAATTTCTTTTACTCAAGAAAATTTCTCATTTAGAACTATAAGATTCTTTCACAAATAATTTTTTTTTTGTTTAATTTGTTCTCAAAACCAAAATGAATGGGGCGAAAACAAGTAATGTATGTATATAATGACGCAGGTTATATTGTAGAGATCTGTATGGGCTGATTCAAACCATCTCTAGTTAGAATAACACTAGTCAAAGGATTTGTGATTTCAACTATTTTTGGGTGCAAAGAGGAATCAAAAAAGGACAATAAATACAAAAGAGTAAAACGGAAATGACATTGTTGCAATTGTTACCTTAGTAGTTTTCCTTTTACCTCTTCAAGTAAGATATAAAAAGTTTATATTCTACTATGCGATATAATTAAACCATTAAAGGTAGAGAAGGAAAACAAGAGTCTATAAAAAATTCAAGCAGGGTTAGAAGAGGGAAGGTAAGAAAATGAAGAGAAACAGTAGTGAACAAGAACTGAGGTGATGAAGATAAACTAAGATATATTGAGAGCTCTTGTAAACTGGACATCAACTTACAGATCTGTATTTTTTTTTTTAATGTAAGGTTTTAAATAGCATCCATTAATCAATATAATACTGTTATAATATAACATAACCAAAAATTATACATGTAACTAATAATTCAGATTATAATATTTTTAAATACAATATAATCAGATATTTAATTGTGTAGGATGTAAAATACATTACAAAATGTATTAAAATAATTATCTTGTACCTAACAGTAAATAGGCCACCTAAGGAAGGCAGGTACCCGTGCCGAACGTACAGCCAAAAAAAACAAGTTTTTTAAATCAAAAACATTAATCCAAATAATTTCTAACAAAATAATTATTAATAATCAAATTTCCTCAATCAGCAATTGAAAAGAATGAATATAGATTTACGTCTGTTGGGTTACTTTTTTATTAGTTTTATTTCTAAAACATTTCGTACAAGGAAAAGAAAAAGTTTTATTACTTGTTGAGGGAATTCTCCTTTTTGCGATTGAAAGGTGGTCTGCAATCGAAATAAATTAAATAAGATAAGGAATTAATAATAAGAAATAGAATGGGAAAAGACTTGGCGAAAGGATGTAAAAGAACTGGTAGAGCCTTAGAAAAAAATAAGCCTAACAGTCTTGATTAACAGAACATTAACCAGCAGTCTGAAGAGTCTAGGCACCTCGGGAAAAGCCGGATAAATTAAAATATACAGTTCAAAACAATCTGACCGGATAAATAAGTAATATTACAGACACCAGTTCCCGGGTATATAGGCAACGCCATCTTTAGATATTCTCGCCCTATAAACCTCTAAGTTTACACAAATAGGCGATTACAAACACGTTTAAGGTAACAAAAGATGATATGATAAGAAAATTTCGACAAATATTATCACTATTTCTTCTTTTGTTTAAGTTCTTCTCATTTTTACTGCTATTTAGCTGAAAAAAAACATAATCTTGATAAAGGTTCTGACCGCTAGTGTGATCTAGCCGCAAAAATTGACCAATTTGCATATTATGACAAATACGTAAGAGTAACTATATGTATTCTTCTGTTGTTATTAGCAATATAATATACACTTTAGGATTTAATGAGTTTTTAGCTTAAACTTAACCATAAGCAAATTTCTTTTTTGTGGTCAACATACGACTTAATTCTTTAATTTTGTATTGACCACCTTGCTGGAATAGTTCCGCGGTAAATCTAGGTAAATAACTATAGTTAAACTTGTTGAATATGTGGTGGGATCTGCAATGCTAGATAAAACTGTGACTTTGTGATTATTCGTCGTAGCATGCTTCATTTTGTTAGAGCTAACGGGTTTCAGATCCTCATTTTGATTATGAACATAGCTTTCATAATGCTTAGAGAGCTGACTTTCACTTCAAATCAGCATACTGATTGATACAAAAAGTGGTCGTAAATAATGAAGTTCATATAATATATATAGCAAATAAACAATATATCAACCTAAAATTTAATATAGGGAGGAAATATTATATATCAAATATTGCAATTTAATTAAACTAAATAAAACATGGCCAATTTTATATATATATTGATAACATTCAATCCGCCATTATTAATTTAGTAAAATGGAACGCAATAAAACGTAAATATAAAATATAAATATTGGCAATTTTCCATTTATATGAAAATTTTATTTATTAATTTATTAAATAATTTCAGAGGGGTAACTCCTTTATCAATTTCAAATATATTTCTTTTTATTTAAATCTTTAATTATTGAAATAAGAAGTTTTTTTTATTAAAATATAGATAGCATTTTAACTTGGAAATTTGACTATTTGTTAAGCTGTCCATAATATTACTGATATAGATGATGGAATTTATGTCTTGGACGAATGTAAAGAAGCTTTCCATTTATCAACCGTTGGTGGATTTGAAAATTAATAAGAAGGTCCCTTTAAATTGAACATGAACTTTATTGCAGTTTACCTGCAACTGCAGGACTGATCATTGACACTGATGCAGAATACAGACAAGTTTATAGAATATGGGCTACTTCGTCACAACTCTCACAAAAACAACAAAATAGTTACTTTCTCGGGAAATATTTTATATAATGTAGATGAAAATTAAAAAAAAAAAAGGTTGAATCGTATTTGAAAAATGGCTGAAAATAAACTGCAATAAAATCGTCCCTCTGTATGGCGATTTTTGACCAAAATCTATATAATACGTACATGACGAATTCTCAGGGTGATATACAAATGGAATATAAAGTTTGAATTTCCAGCTACTTTCCAATACTAAAGTTATTTCGCTAACGCCTAACCCACTGTGCACAAACACATTCAAATGCCTCTATCACATGTGACTAAAATTAACATCCGATTGATAATTGGATGGAAATCAGAATGGCTAACAACAGAAAAAGGATCAATGATCAAAACGTTTTTCCGTCATTAAAAAGCAGGATAAAATTGGGAACATGACACAACCATTGTTAAATTTTATCTGGTGAATAATTTTAAGTCGCTCAGCTGGTTTACTTTTATTTAATTTCCCTTAGCACTAGAGAAGACAGCTTCTAGGTGAGTGATTAGCTGTCGAAGCACTACCACTAATACTTTGTAGTGGTAGTGGCAGAGGGTGCAATGCGTAGTTGAAGTACACTGGAGACTCAGTGGTGTCGCCTTGATGCAGTTGCTAAAAGATTTTTGAGTCAGGCGAATTGGTGGTTTCATTACACTTTGAATATAATGTTTAAATTATACACTACGTAGCATGCTGAAATAAACTGCCCCTTTTTCACAGTTACATTAAAGGGAATTAAACAATCATGCATATAAAGTGTACAAAGCATTAGTTAGAAACATTTTATTGCTGTCCAAATGGTCTACCCCATAGTAAAAACTCAAGTTCCCAAAATTAAAACGATCGCAATACTTCTTCATCACACTAAAGAGAAACTACATGAGGTAGGCCACCTCGTATTTATTTTGAAGTATTTTTCTAAAAAATATGTTTTTAGAATTGGCTGTGCGTGTGGGTGTGTGTGTGTGTGTGCAAGGAACAGCAAAATAGTTTGCCAAAAAAAAAAAAAAAACTGAGACGGATTAATGTTTACGGCATAAATTTACATAAAATATTTTTTGAAACAACTGTTTTTGTTGTGGTTGGGGGTCGTCTGCAGAGCTGGAAAGCATCAGAGATTTTTTTCGGTGACACGAATCGTGACACTTATAGTAGCTTGGAGTTACAGACAATTGATGGTTGCGGAATTTAATTATGAAGGTACTCTTTTTTTTCTACTTTAGTTCCTCTTCTGTATTCTGTATTTATTTTTTTTTTTGTTTTCTTTAGCTCTGTTAAATGTAGATAAGTCCAGTCAACCTGGCAATCGGACGTTGTTCATTGCTATAAAAGTTTAATTTGAAAAGAGGCAGGCTGTTACGGAAAATATCTCTGGCAAATATTTTTACATGAGTTCTTTGGAAGTTTGCGATATGCTTTCCTAATGTACAATTTAATTCAGAATATTATTAAGAACCATAAAAAAGTTATAAAAAAAAAAAAAGTGCGCGGAAGCTCCAAAAAAAAAACCTATTAATAAACATAATAAAATAACTAGTCTGACAAAAATTTACAAAACTACATTATTTTGCTGAACGGATGCAAAAAAAAAAATTGAAAATTAATTCCTATGGCCGAACGCCCACACCAAAAGTGGTATATATCAAGAAGACAGGTTGAAGTAAACGAAACAAATTACAAAATTACCAAAACTAGTATTGGGTTAGTTATAACGACGCAAAACATATTTTTTTTTTTTTCGATTATATAAAAAATTAAATAGCTTAAATAGTAAATAATGATGATTTATGGTAAACATTGAAAGACGCCTACATTTCTTTTTCAAATAGGAAGCAAAAAGTAAATAATATAGTGAAACAGATTGAAGGATATGCGAGGTCATTTGTAAATAATAGATCAAATTTAATATAATTATCTGCTATGATCATCTAATTACTATGCTTTTATTGTTTTAAAATTTTCGAAGATATTTAACCGCTACTATATATAAATGTTCATTAATGAGGCTCAATAAGCCCGGTGAAAATAATTGAAATTTATACGAATGCGCCATCAAGATAAGTGCAATGTCATTCTGTTTCTAGGAATAAAGATTCCAATTTTCAAGAAAATTTCTCAATGAACAAATGACAGAAAGAGAAAGCGTGACAGTCTTTTGCTTAACAGTTGATTTTTTTAAAACAGGAAAATATAATGAGTATGTTTTTTCCTATCAAAATGAAAACTGGATCATTCCTTTTGTTAAAGTATAGTGGAATAACAGGTTAGCCAATATTCTTCAAATTTAGAATTGTAGAAAAAAAAACAAACTTAATATACCTTTATTTTATTGGTACTTTGGAGGAAAGCAGCAAAATGATGCTGCTCCCCACAACCCCCTCAAAATCAATATACTGGACTAATGTTTATAATAAGAATGATAGGCATTTGTGTGTGTAGATAATATACGAAGGGCGGAGAAAATGATTGGTGCCATTATTGAAAAACATCGCGAAAAACTAAAAAAAAAACTAAAAAAAAAAAAAAAAAAAAAACTTGTCAGTAAAGTCGCACTTCCGGTTGATGGATTTTTCCCGGAACCTTCATATCACAATTGAGGTGGTAGTAGCTAAACGTTAAAATTTCAATTTTTTAACTTCCTGTGACTTTTCCATTCTTTATAATTATTTTGTTCACGGTCCGCGCCTATTCGCATAAAAACAAGTTTTATTGGACTTAGGGAACTTTAAAACATGTATTTCTGGTATAAAACTCAATTTCGAAAATTTGAAATAATCGCTACACCACTTATTATTACACAAAGTAAGAGAAAATAGAAATATATATTATAGTGAAGTGTGCAAGTGGAGTAATAAGGTTTGAGTCTTCATTTCAACAACATTCTCCCCATCATTATCCTGCCACAGTAACAAATAAATCAAGAATTTCACAACAAAGATATATAAAAATGAGATAAGGTTACAATAAAAAACTGCGAACATGATTAGGGCCGGACTAACATATAAACAGAGTATTAAAAAAAACAACAACAAATTCATGGTTGTAAAAATTATAAGTCGGCAGTTTAATAATTATTATTACAAACAGTTAACACTAAATTCTCAAATCAAAGTGTCACAACACCTTCAAATAATTATCTGACTGGAATATACCATTTAAAGTGAAATTTAATCATTTACTTTAAATCTAATTTTTATTATAAATAAGAATAAAAATAAGAAAACAAGATCCAACTCAAAGGAACTCCAATATAATTCAAATGAATCATACTTAAAATAAAATTTGATATATTTCCTTGAAACTTGGAATTTTTACTAAATTTAACTGACTTCAATGTTACATATATCAATGGGATTAAAAACGAGACGAGAGTGCACCGTATATTTCCAGCTCCCCTAGAACATCCCTAAAATCGGTTATTCCAAACAATGTTCCAAATAATAGTGAAAAAAATGACACTTTAGAGGTAAGCCTAAAGTCCACCGCTCACCCAAAACTACTCCAAAAGAAAGTTACAAATAAAAGTTTCTACAAACTTTTGGTGTGTAATTGATATTTCAAGTTTAAGGAAAATCGTTCGATTCTTTTACGAGAAAATCGTAAAAAAAAAAAAATAACAATAAAAAAATCCCCCGGTACTTTCCCCCCTTAAGTGATTTTGACCAAAACCTCAGCATGGATTCCCTAAAAAAACGAAGTATCAAGTTAGAACATTATGGGATTTTCGGTTTTTGGGTTATGTTGACCATCTACCAATATAATGGACGTGTAGGATGGAGAGAATTGGTTTTGTTTGATGAGTTAAGAAAAAAGACTTGGTTAACACTGGTTAACTGATATATTAATAATGAGACACAGACTGACTGGACTTTACAATAGATGAATGTTTAAGGTTGAGTGGTAAGAGAATGACACGTAGTGATTGGATGTACTGAACTAATTTCCACTATGTTTAACTGTGTCTTTATGGACTGTCCGTCGCTATATTTATACCGCTTCTCCCACTCTCCCACTCCAGTCCGAGAGAGTAGTTGAGCTTCTCTTGCTCTCTTTGGTAACTTGCTGTTACAAGGAGATGTATCAAAAATGACAGTTTCTCAATAAATAAATAAAAATCAAGTTTTTATTGCCTATTATCAATTTTTTATTAATATTGAAAATATACTCTATTTTTTTTCTCCCTGGCATTGATATATGATTAATCAGCTATATAAGCTTAAGTGTTATAGAACTGACTAAATATTTAGCACCTAAGGCATTAATCTGCGAATCTAACCTCCTCCTCTTGCAAATAATTACAAATGCGCCAAAAAAACATCCGTACAATTAACTCTAAAATCTAACGCTACTTATTCATACTAACTATTATACCAACATTCATACGGGGCTGTGGAGTACTCGATATTCCTCGCACCCCTATATTCCTCGCACCCAACCTAATATATTATACCTAAAATATACCTACACTATATACAACATACGTACATACTATGTACAAATGGGATGGTGTACTCGATATTTCAACCAATGCCGCGATTTTTAAACCAAAAATATCGGGTTGGTTCTTTTAGTGTATTAATTGTCGTAATAGTACACTTGGACCAGACCCAGCCCTTTGAACCATGGTTGTCTGGGTGATTTTGTATTCATCATTTCCTTTCAAATTTGTCGAGCTTCTCTTGCTCTCTTTGGTTGCTGAGCTTCTCTTGCTGTTACATCATCAATATAATGGATGTGTTGGATGGAGAGAATTGGTTTTGTTTGATGAGTTAAGAAAGAAGACTTGGTTAACACTGGCTAACTGATATATTAATAATGAGACACAGACTGACTGGGCTTTACAAATAGATGGATGTTTAAGGTTGAAAGGTAAGTGAATGACACGTAGCGATTGGATGTACTGAACTAATTTCAACTGTATTTTACTGTCCGTCGTTATATTAATGCAGCTTCTCCCACCAGTCCGAGAGAGTGGTTGAGATTCTCTTGCTCTCTTTGGTTACTATTTGCTCTCTTGCTGATACAACTCACAAAAAACTTTTCGAACCCACTCTTCTTCTTATAAATATTTATGGATTTTTTTTTTGCAGTAAACATCATAAAACCTCATTAAACATCATTAAAGTTTTTCTAGGGTTCCTTATAAGAGATGGTGAAATGTTTTCAAATAATTCTTCTATTTTCCAATCAACTTCCGTTTTGTAACAATAAAGGAAATTATAAAATAAATATTAAAACAATAGTTCCTTTGCAGAAAAATAGATAGATAGAAAAGTTCGATAGATATTTTCCGTGATAGCCTGCTTCTTTTTCTGGTCATCGACCGGTTTCGGGCGTTCGGCCATCATCAGCATATTTTGTCAAAACAGTGTTACATCAGAGACTTGCGAGTCGATGATCACAAAAAGAAGCAGGCTACCACGGAAAATATCTCTGATGCTTTCCCAGCTCAGAACCAACTCAACCACAAGAAAATAAGTTTTGTTTGAAAACCTTGTTATTTATAAACAATGTAATTATTAAAAAAAGAAATTTAAAATATATACTTGAAGTGACTTGAAATAATTATTGAAATAAAAATAAGTAATTGAAATACATTTTCTAAATTGAGTTCCCACACAGAGAAATGTTTTGAGATCCCCTGAAAACGAAAAAATATTTATAGTGAATGGACTGCGTGTTCTCTTTCTCTGTGTGTGTGTGTGTGTGTGTATGGGTTTGTGTGTTTATTTAAGAAAATATCTCAAAAATGAATAATGGCATGAGGTTCAAACTGGTTTCCGTTCAGTACTCCACCACAACAGACACGAAGGTTTTTGACTAATATCCACCAACCGGATATGAGACATTATTGTTTACAGTTTTTTGCGATTTTCTCGAAGCCGGCTCTATCGATTTTCTTTTTTAAATCATCGATTATTTCAGATATACATGTTTATAATAATAATAATAAGAAGAAGAATAACAAATCAAACTAAAATTTATGGAAATTCATATGGAGAAAATTGCAAAAAACGAAAAAAAACTTAGTTCAGTAAAAACGCACTTACGGGGTCAACTGTTTTTCATTCAAACTCGAAATTTCGGCAATATATGTAATTGTAATTAATCATTATTTAGATAAAGGATGCGTATAATAATTTAAGATAGCACTTTAGAGGAAAACGTAAGCCCGGACAGAATCTATAACGCGGAGAAACCGAGTACGAATCCAGCAGTGCTTTCCCAAAAACTTTTTCACCTTAGGAAACTTCTACAGCCCCACTATACGATATTGCTTGTAACGAAAGAACCTTTCAGGAGGGACGATAGCACTTAGATGTAGCTGAACCTTAATACATATAGGGTATAGCTAGGAGAGATGACGGAGGTAGGAGAGAGGACGCACGCTTTGCTTCTCTTGTTTGCCACCACGTGGCGTCATGGAAGTTAGTCCAGGAGTAGAGAGATCAGAAGCGAATGTATTGCAAAATTCTTCAGTTATTTTGTGTGTTCTAGTGTGTATATATCTGGTGAATACTTGAATTTTCAAGAATTAGAATGCTGCAGGAGGGGAGGGACTAAAACCCAGGCACCGCAGCCTCCCATTGAGGCTTATTGTGCCAACCCCTCAAACCTAGTAGCGGAAGCCCCCCCTCTTCATGAGGTCCAAAACTTCCCCACCAGTCCCTCCTGGAGCACGATTTCCTCCGGTCTAAACGTGCCGAAGATCTCGTACCTCAGTCTGCCGATTGCAACGCAATCAAACAACAGGTGAGAGGCCGTCTCTTCCTCCTCCTGACACAGTCTGCACAAGGACTCTACATCCACTAACCCCACCTTGTGTAGATGTTTTTTGAACCTGCCATGCCCAGTAAACAGGCCCGTTATCAGAGAGATCTGATACCTGCATAGACGCAGGATGTATCTGGTCCTTCTTTCACACAGCTCTGGCATGACCATTTTGCCGTGTTTCGCTCCAGTACTCAGCCTCCAGTATCGGTTATGTTCCCTCCGAGTCCAGTCTCTCAGAGCCGCTCTTACCATACTTTTGGCCACCCCTAGAGCAGGTTCCGGTCCGAGGAAGGGAGCGTTCGCTCCCTCCCTGGCCAGTTGGTCGGCTATTTCGTTTCCTATGATCCCCTATGCCCCGGCACCCATACTAGCCGAACTTTGTTGTGCCGGGCTAATGCCTCCAGGGAGTCTCTACACTCACTAGAGCAGGTTCCGGTCCGAGGAAGGGAGCGTTCGCTCCCTCCCTGGCCAGTTGGTCGGCTATTTCGTTTCCTATGATCCCCTTATGCCCCGGCACCCATACTAGCCGAACTTTGTTGTGCCGGGCTAATGCCTCCAGGGAGTCTCTACACTCCCTGACCAAAGGGGAGGTGATTCTGAACGCCCGAAGAGCGTTCAGCGCAGCCTGGCTGTCCGAGAAGATGCATATCTCTCTATTTCTAGAGTCCATACGCAGGTTCTCCTCAGCACAGATCTTTATTGCATACACTTCAGCCTGGAATACTGTGGAGTAACCCCCGAGAGGCCTCGCAATAGTATATGTTTTTTTTTTTAGTTGATCGTATTGTGTATTGTTTGTTCATTTTGATATTTTTTTTTCTACAGTTTTTTTATAGTTTGATCAAAAAACGATCCTCACAAGTTTTTATGAAAAGTTGATATATTTAATTATTACGCATAAGATTGGATAATAATTTTGAAAGTAATCTAAATCTAGTTCCAATTTCTTTCGTTAAACTATGCCACTGTACCTTATTACGTACATAAAGATAAATGATTGGGCTGAACATTTGGAAACTAGAAACAAAATTTTTTTTTTTTTTTACAAAAATAAAGCTTTCTCTAACGTCGTAAGACCAGTTTAATCAGGACTGTGAGGTTTTTAAGTGTTATGGTAGGTTTTTTTTACCGGCACTGAAGGCTCAAGGTATGAGCCTATTTTAGTCTGGCTAAATTGGTGGTCATTGCATATTTTATTTGCCTGAGGAAGAAGAGACATTGGTTCTTATGTTTTCTGCGGGGAGGCGGACCTTTCAGACAGTTTTAAGGCCAGCTTCTGAACACCCAAGACTTGCTTGTATGCCCTTAATTAGTAGGGGGTATTTCACAATAGATACTCCTTGGGCCGCGGGGTCATTAGGACCTTCCCCTTCCCATTTATTCTGTTTTTAAACTTCCCTTTCTCTTACTCCTGCTAAGAGGAAGTATTGTAATCGTGCCAAATTTTCTATATCGAGTTTAACCGGAAATATCCGTTTTGAGGTCCCCTGAATCCCAAAAAAGTGGTTTTTAGAAAATGGTCTGTGAATGTATGCATGTATGTGAACAGCATAACTCAAAAATAGAAAACTTGTAGAAAATTCAAACTTGATATTCCGTTTAGGTATCTCCATGGGATCCGACAGTACGTTATCTGTCAAAATTCCTCAACCGGAACTACCACTTAACTGAATGGTTTTACTTTCACTTTTTTGCGATTTTCTCAAAAAATAGCTCCGAACGATTTTCTCCAAACTTTGTTCACATACAAAAATCAACTACACATACAAAAATCTACAACTTTTATTTAAAACATTTCTCTAGAAAAATTCATTTAAGGGTACTTTTAGGGGAAGGGGTGGGGTTAGGTTTTTTGCTAAAGGAAATATGCTATTTCAGTTTATTATACAATTCTGTCATCTAAATCGTATTATCTAGAATTAAATGTGTGGATGAAATTCTAAGTTTAAACTAAATTGGAAGACAGACGTGCGTTTTTACTGAAATGTATTTTTCAAATTTTTCTGGTATTTTCACGAAAATGGCTCCAACGGTTTTCTTTGTACTAGGATTGTGAACTACACATATAAAGAGCTACAACTTTTATTTGAAACATTTCTCCCGGTAAAGTCATTTAAGGGGGGGCTTATGTTTTTCTCTAAAGTACTATCATATTTGGTTATACAATTCTACCATCCAAACAAAATTAATTAGAAATAAATAGATTGCCAAAATTCTGAGTTTCAAGAAAATTAGTAAACCGGAAGTGCGCTTTCACTGAACAGTTTTTTTTTTTTTTCAGTTTTCGACGAATTTCATTTAATTTGTTACACTAACTATAAAATTTATCAATTACAATTTTAAAAACTGGAGTAAGAGAAAGTTATGTGAGTGTTTCACACCAGCTTTTTTTTTTTTTTTTTTACTAAGTTTTATTTTAAATCTGACATTGTTAACATAAATTAATTATTAAATAAAATCATAATTATGACAATTGAATAATTTAAGTGAAATTACGGTATTTTCCACTAATGAATTTACTTTCATTTTACCCTATTTACAAATACATACATATGTATTGTTCTGCTCTGTATAATTTTCTTTGAATTTTTACTTCTTATTTTTTGTAAACACTGTTCAAAAAAAGACGTACTCTTCTTAACTTCTTCAGCTATTTATGTCTGATAATTGTTTTATTTATTTATTTATCTTGATTATTACTTTTTTTATAGAAGTTTAAAAAATTATTTAGTCAAAAATTTAAAAAAAAAACCCGGGTTATAAATAAAACTTTAATTTTTTTAACTTTATTTTTAGAATGCCTCTACTGATTATTTGTGATTCATCATCAATATATCAGTTAGAAGAAAGTGATTCTTTTATTTAGCAAGCATATGTTTAATAAATACGATAACAATAAATCGATATACGTGAATTTTAAATGTGTGCGATTGTATATATTTATATATTACAAATATATCAGCTCACTAGATCTAATTTTAGCCAACTGTTTAATATATTGCCATGATTGTGTAGTGTTTAGTATCATCACACTTCGTCTGTACTATATAATTCTATACATCTAAGTTCTATTTCTGGTATTATTATGGAGCTGCTGTTAGTTCAAATCTATTTATGAATACTTTTTTTTATTATTTTTTATTACTTTGTTCTGATTTTAATCATTGAATCAATTTTTGTGCGTAATTTTTTTTATAAAAACATCATGAAAAATTGAAGATCACAAAGTAAAAAAAAAAAATTTTCTCATTTAAAACAAATTAAAAAGAACTAGAAATAGTTCTACAATTATTTAGCGAAAAATTCCACATGAATAAATGGTTGGCAATTCACAGTCCCACGTCATGATTGTTTTATAAATCACTTTTTGAACTCTTTTCGGTTCCTTCTCCCGGAAACTTCTCCAGGTAATAATACCGGGGCCTCTGGATCGTGTTCTCTCGTCACAATATTTGACTCATCACCAGAAAGTAAGTTGTAGGTGCCCCTATCGATATTTTCCGTGATAGCCAGCTTCTTTTTATGGCCATCGAACAGGTTTTGAGCGTTCGCCCATCATCAGGATGTTTTTGTCAAAACAGTGTGATAACATAGACTTGCAGAGAGTAAATTTAGTTGATACACTAGTTTAGTTATCACTAGTCTATGTTATCACACTGTTTTGACAAAAACATCATGAATATGGACGAACGCCCGAAACGTGGTGGGTGACCACAAAAAGAAAAGCCAGGCTATCACGGAAAATATATATATATATACAACTGATGCTTTCCAACTCTGCGGAAGCAACCACAATAGCGCCTATGGAGATTTGCGAATAGTATTCTTTTTATATTAATTGGAAACATGTGATTTAGTTTTAACGACTTCTTTTTACTTTTTCTTATGAAGGAGTAAGAGAAAGTATTGCGATCATGTCAAATTTTCTAAGTTGGGTATTTCCACCGGAAATACATGTTCTGTGGTCCTTGAATATGAAAAAGATATTTTTAGTGAATGGTCTTTGTGTGAGTGTTGTGTGAACAAAATATCTCAAAAACAGGAAGCTCAAATATGGTATTCCGTTTAAGGTTTGTAAAGTTTCGGCAAAACCCCATCAACCGGAAATGTGGCTCCAGTGATTTCCTTGAAACTTCATATACTATCTACATGAATACCTATCGCTTTTATTTGAAACATTTTCCCGGGAAAATTGATTTTTTGTGGATTCTGGAGGGAACGGTAACATTAAGCTACTCTCTCTAATGTACCACTTCAACATAATATATGGTCGACCATATTTATTGTGGCTTTGTCTTATCTTTGCGAGGGTCTTTGCTTACCGTTAACAAAAATATTATTATAAGTTGAAGTTATGATTTCTTTGTCTTTTTTAAAATTGACAGAAACTAGTGGAAGAATGTAGGAGAAGGCTTAACGCTTTGGCTCGGAGGGGTATGGTGCGTCTCTATTGGATACCCGGACATGCGGGAATAGAGGGCAATGAGAAGGCGGATCAGTTGGCTAGGGAGGGATCATCATTACCATTTTGTGGTCCTGAACTAGCCCTTGCCGTCACAAAGAAGTTTCGTGATAAACAGATTAGACTTTGGGAGACGAGAGTCTTGGAGAAATGCTGGGGGGACACCCAGGGGTCCAAGCTAAAAGATTTATAAAAGGAATTAAGCAGGGAGTTTCGGAGTATCTCCTGTCCCTTAGTAGGACAGGTCTGAGGACCTTGGTGGGGGTAGTGACTGGACACACTTGGGTGTCTAGTCACTTGTTTAACATAGGGAGGACGTCTAGTCCCATTTGTGCGACGACGGAGTCAGGGAAACGGTGTATCACTATTTATGTCAGTGTCCCCGTTTCGCTGGTACTAGGTTTCGCGTATTTGGGAGGGCACCACTCTCGCAGGATTGCCTGGGCGAGTTGGAGTTCAAGGATATCTTGGGATATTGTAGATTGACCGGCAAGCTACCGGGGGAGATTATTTAAGGGGATGATATGGGGGGCATCGGAGGGGATAAAAGCCATATAGGCTTAGGTCCCACGCCATCAGGCACCCGGTATAATAATAATAAAAATTCAGATGGAAGTGAATTTGTAAGGATTCGGATAGAAGACGTTTTGAATGGTTGGGGTGAGTGGTTAAAATGGAAGGGTTATTTAAAATCGATGACATTATTAGAGAGAGCAGTGCTGTCAATTTTTTTTTGTTAATAATATCTAATTCAAGTTGTCTAAAGCCTTCTTTGTAAAAAAAAAAAAGGATTTTTGGCTTCACCTATGTAGCAAGGCGTTGCAGTTAGGTGTAATACAATGAAGTTGGTATACTGTATGTGTTTTCTTAGGTTTTTGAATCCTCTCTCTTTAATTTTTGAGTAGAATTTATTTACTTTGTTGTTTGGGGGTGTGCAGAAGCCTGTTCAAAGATTGGGGATAAAGTTTTTGAGGTTGTTATTGATTCTACTAGAAATAGATCTGATGAAGGTGAGCGAATGTTAAATGGAGTGGTCCAGTGTTCGTGTTATGTTGCAATGTTTTCACCATTGTTTTGATTAATGACTTTATTCTAAAAATAATAAAGTTATTAAGGAAAAATACGAATTCCAATAATCAATCACAATGACTGGGCCCCCGGGATTTTTTAATGATGCATATAAGGAAAGAGATTATATGTTAAAATGCTGTGTATAAATGTAATTAGGATCGTATTAATTTATCTTTAAAGTAAAAAAAATAAAAAATATTAAAAAAAAACATGCCAAAAATAGGCATATGACTTTCTCTTACATGCAATTTCTGCAATTGTATTGTTTGCATTGTCTGTAAACTTGGCATTTTTACCAAACAGTTCAGTTTAAGCCCAAATTTAAACAAAATTTTTGAAGCCGTTTGCACAGAAATCCTGAAAATTTCTGAAAGCAATTTAATAAAAATCACACTTCTGTGTAAACCATTTTTTTTATATCTGATATTTTATCCGTCGTAGCATGCATATTGACTTTATTACTGACCGGTTTCAGAATTTCATCCAACGGTCAGAGCAAATTCACCAAGTTCATGGAGAGAGTTCATTTCAACGTAATGTTTTCTGTTACCTCACACTTGTTGGTTGTATATATGTGGGCTTTTTATTGTATAATTATTTTATATTTATTTTTTATTGTATAGTTTTATATACAATAAAATATTTTTTATATACAATATATAAACAATATTGTAACGTTTTTCCCTCTACACTAGCTACTGCAACTAGTTTTAAGTGGGTTCGAATAGATAAAATACTCTAAACTTCAATAAAGAAAACACCAATTTATTGTTATTTATTGTTATACACAATAAATTACAAAATACAACACTTAATAATAATTACTTCACAGTGTAAACCACAAAAGGTCACTTTATATACATTTCCACAAACGTACACTTCGTTTGTGACTAGAAAACTCTGCAAAACTCTCTGCGGTCCCACTATTTATACGGGTGGGAGAATCTTCTCAATCCTTCCAGAAATAACTAGAGTGCGTCGCCAGCGTTTCCTAGCGGCCACTAAGAGAATTTGAGGTTCCTACTTCCTTTCCTAGATGGCGCCACTGACTGCGTTACAATATATACAATATTATATTTTTATTGTATAGATGTGAGCCCACATATATACAACCAACAAGTGTGAGTGTAACAGAAACATTACGTAGAAGTGAACTCTCTACACGAACTTGGTGAATTTGCTTCTGACGATGGATTGAAATCCGAAACCGGTCAGGAACAAAATCAATATGCATGCTATAGCGGATAAAATACCAGATGTTATTCTCCAGCATTGCGGACCCGCCCACATTTTCAACAATTTTTTCATACTTGAAATTTTAGTAATGTTTGTAAAGGGGAACATTAATATTTTATATACAGAACCGTATATTATACTGACAATTTTTGGAGGAAATCTTGACGTTGTAAATTCCTTAGAACTCTACAAAAAATTAATTTTTCTAGAAAAATATTTCAGTAAAAATGAAAATCTGGTGTGAGAAACACTCATACGATTTTCTATAACTGCTGTTGATACATTCATATACAAAATGACATATTTTTTTTGCGCTTCACATTTTACTCATATACTGAGGGGGGGAGTACTTGCTCAGGGAACAGTAGAAGTATGATTACATTACAGTTTAGTAGAAGCGCCAAAAACATTTGAAATTTGAACGCCACAAGTTTCTTACACTTCCAAAAAAAACAATTTCTACGGAATTTGAAATGAAAATTATAATGAAAGTATTGTAACGTTTTTCCCTCTAAACTAGCTACTGCAACTAGTTATAAGTGGGTTCGTATAGATAAAATACTCTTCAAATAAACTTCAATAAAGAAAACACCAATTTATTGTTTTACACAATAAATTATAAATACAACACTTAATAATAATTAATTCACAGTTTTAAACCACAAAAGTTCACTTTGTTCACTTTTTATACACTTTCCACAAACGTATACTTCGTTTGTAACTCTCTTAGACTCTCTGTTGTCCCACTATTTATATACCGGTGGAGAATCTTCTAGAACTTTCTCGATTCTTCCAGAGAGAGCTAGAGCGCCGCCAGCGCTTCCTAGCGGCCACTAGGAGAACCTGAGGTGCCTGCATTCTCTCCTAGATGGCTGCGTTACAGTATTTTCAGATGAAAGTGATAATGTTTAGTGATATTTTTTGAGCGGTTAGCGCGTGTTAGTTTCATTATGATCGTTTTCGAGAAAACTCAAAAAAAAAAAACACAAAAAACTTGCCCTGTAAAGGTCACACTTTCGGTTTATCGATTTGATTCAAATTTGAAATTCTCGGCAATACTTCTAATGTCTATTAAATATTATATAGGTTATTCAATCATACATCGTACTGTATTGAAGTGGTTGGTACTTTATAGGGAAAGCATAACGTTACTGTTGGTTAAGATCCCCTCTCCCCCCCCAAGAGGTAATTATATATATATAGATAGTATCTAAGTTTATAGAAAAATCCTTGGAATCGTTTTCCAAAAAAAATCGCGAAAAATTGAAAAAAAAAAAAAAAAATTCAGCAAAATCGCGTTTCGGATTAATAAAACAAAACCTATTTGTTTTATGGAATGTTGCTAATAGAATATAAAACACCTGATTAAAAAGTAAGAATAAACACACAAAAAAAATAAAAAGAATTGATAATTATAACTGGTTTTCTTATACCAGTTAAGTTACTTTTTTTTTTTTTTTTTATACAATTTCCTGGTATGAAATTATTCCTAGTGTCCCTGAATGTGTAAAATAATTAAATAATAAAGATAGTTGCACATATAGTCCGCTAAGATCACCATATTATCTACAATAATTTCCAGAAAAGAGTAAGTGATTTTTTTTCTGTCTCTCTCTCTCCATATTTGATATTTTTGATTAATTATTTTGTTTAATTATAATTGGAAGAATGTTAATTATTATCTCCTTGATACAAATCTAATTATAGTTATCTAATTATAGTAATTCTTATTTCTCTATTTATTTATTTATTTATTTATTATTATATAAACTTAGATTATTAAAATTGTTTAATATTTATAATCAGAGAGTAATTGTTACTTTTACTTTTGGTAAGGAATGTTTAATATTGTCATTTATATGTTATATTTATAATATACCATTCACTCAGTCCATAAATAAACTTAGGTTGGCATTTAATTCAACTAGGTAATAAACATGTTAGTAAAATAAATAAAGGCATCTTATTACGGTATGTAATGGTATTAATGTGATAAGTAATGTGACATCATCTTGGGCTTATATATATACGAATATATATATATATATTCAAGTGAGACAATCCTTACACGTTTGTCCCTTATTAAAGTTTATTCAGAAAAAAAATCAGTTTTTTAGACAAAAAAATGGCAAATTTCTATACGAAAGCGCCAATTATTCAAATCCAGCAAATTTTTTTCTCCTCCTAGGAGCCTCTACAGCTCACTGTCCCGAACAATGGGTAGTGTTGTCTATTGTGGCCTAAGAACATTGCTCGAAGCCCAGCAACACAAAATAGATCTTTCAGCTCGCAGTGCATATCCCCCCTAAAAAAAAAAAAAATCTACATAATATTTAAAATTTGACGTCACAGATTCCTTAGAAATACGTTAGCTTAATTTTTCTGTAAAAAAAAAAAAAAATTGTATCACATAAAAAGTGATAACATTTATATCTATATATAAATAGCCAATTCCTAACCAAGTTTTAAAAGAATATTGTTATAGCCGTTTTAGAGAAAATTCCAAAAAATAAAAAAAATAAAAAATAAACCTCATCAGTAAAAAGACGCACTTCCGGTTAATCGATATTTTATTGACACACACACACACACAATTCAATACAAACTTTTTTCTCTCTCTCTCTCTCTCAGGGGAGGACCTTGAAAACATCGTATTTCCGGTGAAAATTAGATACGATCTTCCATACTTCCTCTTATTAGGAGTGTTAGAAAGTAAAAAAAAAAAAAAAAATATATATATCTATAACCTCTAATGAAAAGTTAAGTTATTTCAGATATTTTTCTATATTTAACATAATTTTTACAGTTATTTTACCTGTGTAAGTTATATTGAAAAAATCCTCTTGGACATTAAATATCTTCGTGAAACAAATAAAAATGCTTTTATCACTAAAAAAAAAAAAAAACACTACGAACTGCAGTTTTAAAACTTATTGTAAACGTTCAAATAGAGAGATAACTGCTCCGCTCCCTAAACCTATAAAATCCTAATTTATATTTTAATAAATGAATGAATTTTAATTCTATTAATAAACTAGAAATAACAGGTTTTTGAAAGTAGAACAGCTTGCAGAGGCTAAGGTTAAAAATTCAGTTATATCATAATTATGCTATTCCCTTAGTATTTCAGTAATATGTATTAGATTATAAAAATTTTGTTTGATTCATATTTCTCATACTTATGTTGAGATATAATTTTATTATCCGGAAAAAAAAGAAAAGAATTTCACTTTTTTTTATTTTATTGCGATCGTTACCAAATTTTCAATATCATGCTTTCACCGGAAATACATGTTTTGGAAGTACGCTGAATGCAAAAAAAAAAAAAAAATGGTTTTAGCGAATGGTATCTCTGTATGCGTATGGATATATGTATACATAAATTTTAAAACACACTATCTCAAACACAAAAAAAATCTGGTGCGAAATACTGACAAAGGTTTTTCTTACTGCAGTTACTGTATCAAATTTGATGAAAATTCGTCTATATTTTTATGTTATGGAGAAAATCGCGAAAAGTAAAAAAAGGATGTTCAGTAAAAGGGCACATCCGGTTTACTAATTTTCTTGAAACAGGGTAATTTTGGCCATCTATTTATTTCTAATTAAGTTTGTTTGGTTGATAGAATTGTATAAATCAACTATG